>JAJMGV010000022.1:116892-194034 GCA_030582695.1 [Candida] golubevii | reverse complement strand
TGTGTAGTCAAGTATCATGTCGTAGTTGTTGTTTTGAGGGTAGACTACTCAAGATTTAAAAACCTCATTCACGTATTCTTCAATTAGTTCAGTGTTCAATGTTTTTAGTTAGGAAGACCGCCTTAAACCAGATGACTCTAACTTTAGATGTTGTATAGACTCAATTTGTTTCGAGTTAGTTCTTTCTAATCCAATAATCAACGAATTCCTGTTCTAAGATTGCGAAAGTGCGTTGAATATCAAAGCTTGCCCGAAAATAGAACTGCCCCATGTAAAATAATAGTTTCCATAACCTGTTTCCTCGTGATTCAAAGTGTTTTATATTTCGCGTGGAAACTTCGTTTCCTTGAAGAAATTTTTAAGCTCTATGCATTTGAACGCTGATATTGAGCATAATGGCGCTGTATTGATACATTAATTCATTTTAGATCAGATCGTTTTTCGAAGGACGAGACAAAACTGTCACTCGTTTCCTTCCCTTGGTCGGCTTGTGATAATTCTGCCAAAGTGGTTGGAAGTGTTTCAGTTGTGCACCCGATGTCCTTTGACATTTTCACTTTGAGAATCTTGAATTGCTCCATGCTATAGTCACCCTTGAAAATTTTCTTCGAGTTTTTCAAACTGGTTTTAAGCCATTGTGTTGTGTGTTTGTAGGATTTGACTTCTAATCTGTTGAAATGTAATGGAAACGACGTGTTAAATGCGTTCCCATAGGGTTATGTATATTAGATTATTCTATCGCTAAAGTCGTATCAGTAAATTTAATCTTTTTCGGAGAGATTTTCACCGTTGGAAAGGTCGTGCGCGTACCATGGTCGTTTCGACATGTAATACTGTGCACTCCAATATTCTGAAAGTTCAACACAGTCTCCCTCAAGCCTTTAAACATTTTCATTAAAAACTATAGATTATTTGAAATTGTTTGAAATTGTTTGAAAATTTGCCTTTATATTACAGATACTTTGAAATGATATTACTATTTGAAATACTACCATATTAGAAATAACTATTCCAAAGTTAACTTATTACTGAATTTCAAATAATTTGGCGCGAAAAATTTGTAATTCAACAACACTGGTTTACCGGAAAATTATTCGAGCACAACGCGAAGACGCATTCGAACACTTATACACAGGTATTGCATGAGAATTCGCAAAAAAATAAGGTGAGAATAAATTCATGCTAGATGCTCATAAAACCGTCTTAGTGGTGGAATTATGCATTATTAGTGGTGTAATTGTACAGCAATCTTAGTGATGCCTTATCAGTGCTTCTTAGTGTTGTAATATTAGTGTTTCTTAGTGTGGTTTTTTTCCAAACTCTTAGTGGTGTAATATTCTTCGGAACACGAAAAAAAAAAAAAAATAGTGCGGGATTGTCTATATGCAGTGAAAAAAGGCCTCATACAGTACTGCGATACTGCATATTCTCAATCTTTATGCTATTCTGCATTCACCCTGGTTTATCCCGAGTGTCCATAAACATACAATCTTGAAATCACACTCAACACGAATGTCCATGAAGCTTGTACCATTTGCACATTCGAAGCTCTCAAAGATAGGAAACCTTTCCAGGTCATCATCTTGAGAATCCCGATAAGAAAGGTCCATGCCAAATCCAAAGATTCCCCAGGAACCCTAGTCTATATCGTTGACTTGACACTACTTCCTACGGCCTACGATATAAAATACAAAGTGCAGTCCAAAATCTGTCGAAACACATGCTGGGGAGTTTATCAACAGCGAAAAACTCCACTATTTCACGTGCTGCTTTTGCTTTTCCCTGGTTGTATAGTCTGAAACGCCATGGTGTATTGTTGGCGAGCAGATAAAGTTGTCCAGGGGCACCTACGGTTGAGGGAAACGATTCCATGAGTGCCGTGTGTGGCTATGTTCGATTATGGAAAAAACAAAAGGAAAAAAAAAAAATGGATGGCGAGGTCCTTGTATGTACAAGATGCTGGAGTCGTTAGTATTCTGGCGAATGGAAAGCGGTGGGAAAACAAGGGGGTTCGATCAGATAATTGTTAAATAACAAGACGGTTTCCTCAATAGTTTTCGGAAGTCAAGCGTTCAAAATCAAGTTTATTCATCAGGGAATCCCCCATAAGACTGGTTAACATACCTTTTGTTGCGTTATCTTTGGGTGGTTATCTTGGGTGTTTTGGGAGTCCCAGATAATGTATGTTCATGCTGTGTTGTTTCTGTTGGGGGGTTAGTATCACTGTATTTGCATTCTTCTGATTATGAATTCTTTGCAAGGTCAAGCACAAATTCAGATATCTTAGATTTCTCCTCAACATATATTAGGAAGTCTAACGTCTTTGAATCTTTTTGAGTCATCAGCTGTGTGCTTTGGTGCCGATCAGGTGTGGATTCAACATACCGTTAATTTCGTGATGCTGTTTTGTTTGAAAAACAGACTTCCAGTGCTTAGCCGATCGTAGCACCCTGCTTGATGGCCGTGGGCAATCCCTTGATCCAGGATTTTCCAGTTTTCTTGTCGATGATAACAAATACACGGCCAGACTGGCGCATTCTGCCGGTACGACCAATGCGGTGGATCAAGTCGATGGACGTTTTGGGCAAGTCCATAAGAATCACATTTTTGATGCCTTGGAAGTTCAAGCCTCTGGCCAACAAGTCTGTGGTCACCAAAACCTTGATTTGGCTTCGATCCGGGTCGTCTTTCAAAGGCAACGCCTGGACTAGAAAAGGGGCGATTTTCACCCGCCGTTCCTCGGCCGAGTCTCTTCCCGTGACGCCTAGTACGTCTTGGAACCGGTGGCCGTACTTCGAGATAAGCGTCTCCACTAGCGGCTCCACGTGTTTCTTCTCGTTCACAAAGATGATGATCCGCTTGACAAAACCAGCCTCGGTGCCGTCGTTGTGGATCGCGTATAACGCCTGCGCTAAACATCTTGTTTTCGAGCCGTTGTAGGGCGCTTTTTGCGCGTCGATGATCTTCACGGTGATCTGGCGAGGGATCTTGTGGATCAGCGGCGTCACGATACGAATGATGGACTTTTCCTCCTTGAAAATCTTGCGGAGACTCTTCTCAAACTCTCGCGGAATCGTGGCCGAGCACATAATGAGATCCTTGAGTCTCGGGAACCGCTGCAAAACTGCAGTGGTGTCCTGGAACCACGAGTCGTCCATAAGAGTATCGGCCTCGTCCACCACACAGTAATTGACGTGACTGAAGTGACGGAACGGACGCTGGACGTTGGTGAGTTTCAGAAGCCCCTCTAATTTCCCTGGAGTGGTCACCAAAACGTCAATGCGGCCGTCCTCGATCTGGCCAAAGAGCTTGTTGTGCGACTCGCCAGAGCCCCACTTCGTCACGCGAAGATTGAGACTCGAGGCGTTTTCTGGTACCTGTAGAAAGTCGCCATACTCTTCAGAAGAGAGGAACTTCAGGGGCAAGTCCGCGGCCAAATCCAAGGGTATCAGGCACGCGTTTTGCACCGTCTGGTACACCTGGGCGACTAATTCATGCGTGGGCAAAAGGATAACCGCCCGCACAAGACGGGCCAGCTGCGCCTCCTTGTAGGCATGTTCGCTTTTCTTGAATAAGCGCAAATCGTCCTCTTTCAACTTGGAGAGCACGGCGGCTAGGTAGGCCCAGGTCTTGCCCGAGCCGGTCTCCGCGGCTATGGTGAACACCTTCAAGCGGTTCAGCTCGTTTTCTTTCATGATATCATGGAGAATCGGATTTCCTGTTCGTTCCAATGCTTGTGCCGACACTTTCCGCGGCTGGTTGATTTTGCGGATGGCTGCAACTTGCACCGGCGACGGCTTTATCTCGAGCTCGTCCTTGCTTGAAACATACGTGTTCTTGAAGTTGTAGGTCAGCCGGATTTCCTTGATCATGGCCGCACGCACCGAGGGAAAGATCCGGAGCGCGTCAAACGAGGCGATTTTGTCAATGGCGCCCTCGGATTTCTCAATCTGCTCCTTCTCCGGCTTTTGCAACGAGGCGAAGTTTCCGAAGGCAAAAACCTTGCGTTTTGTATGGCCAGCTTCCGTGGGCTTTGCCTCGAGGCGTTTACCCCGTTTAGCCGGAATAAGCTGGTTTTTTGTCCGTGAGTAGAACCGCAAATGTAGCTGGGCTAGCCCGGGGCGGCCATAAAGGCGGCCATATTGGGCAGCGGCGGGTAACATACGAAGTAAAAAGGGGAAAAAACGGAGCGGTGAACTCCTGACTGAACGAGAAAGAAAAGAGTAGTAGCAAAAGTTTTCCTTTTAACACGAACGGCTGCGGGCACTGCAAACTTTGGAAAATTTTCGCGTGGTGTTGGGTGCGAAGATGCTGCTTTCAGACGTGAGTCTGGCACGTGACTCAAAACTAGGGCTCCGGCTTTTCATTTAAACAGTTGGGGAAAACAGCCTCACTTTCTGCTAAGACAACCACATTGTCTCGAGTGTGTAGACAGTTATTTTTCTTCTTCTCCCTTCTCTTCCTCTTCCTAGAAATTCGCCAAAGACAAAATGCTGAGCCAGTAATTGATGTCTGGTGCCTGGATGTACGCTAGAAAAGCCACCAACAATGTCTCTTTGCAAGAACGTTTGTTGATGCACGCCTTTTTATACGCTGGCTTGATCCACAACACAACTCCCCGTTCCGATGATCCACAGGGCCGCACTCCTATCGAAATGTTCTACAATCGTCCTTACAAGTCGTATTTAGACTACCCCGCTTTTGCTGTTGATGCTCTGGTGGTGTTACCCAAGAACGCTAAAGAGGGAAGAGATAAAGATGTGACCGTGCCTGGAATCTACCTCGGTATTAAAAACGACCCTTCTCATGGTGCCGATGTGAACAAAGAGGAGCACCTTGTGTGGACCAACTTTGCGCTGCCTCTTGAGACAATGGATATTGTGGAGTCGAAAGACGTAAAATTCCACGACGAGTTCAACAACTTGCGGGTTGCAGAGGCGGGGATGAAAGACGCAAAATGAATGGCCCTGAAAGTGTGCGAGTTGTTTCCATTTTAGATTAGTTAATTGAATTAGTTGATTGATTTAGTTAATTGAATTAGTTAATTGAATTAGTTGATAATTGAATTAGTTAATTGAATTAGTTGATTGAATTAGTTGATTGAATTAGTTGATTGATTTAGTTGTAATTGATTAAGTTGATAGTTGATTAAGTTGATAATTGTCTAAGCTAATAATTGATTTAGTTAATAATTGATTTAGTTAATAAATTGTTTGATATCTATCGACATAGTTTTAATCTAGGCAGTCTGAGATAATCTCAGAAGTTGTCGCGGATTAGGCCCGTGGTCCATGATGTCCACAATAAACGTGGTGAGTATCGGATTTTCCGTGAACTAATCTTTTGATATTTTGAAGGAGCGAAATAATTTTTTTTTTTTAAATTTGATCAAGCTCGGGTATTCATTGTTGCTACGGCAGGTTTTTTCTCTTCTTTCTTCCACTTCTTGATCTCAATCACTGTACAAGGACGCCCCGCACGAAAATGCCCAATACTAAAGAGTTTCAAATTGCAAAAACATGTACATGACTGCCGTGATATCTAAGCAGTTTCCCACGTTTTCTTTTTTCTTTTTGTCGAACAGTCGGGTTTAGTAAGTCCCGGTATCCCATAACTCAAACCTTATTACCTGTGCCGATTTCCGGGAACGTGGTGTGTCCCGGAACGTGGTGTGACCGCGAACCCAGTGATTGATGTTATTTGGTTTAACGAAGACTATTCCATAACTTTTGGCGTAATTTTATTCAGTTTGATATCTCGAAATAATATTAACGAAAATATAGTATTTAATAAATGGGCTCAAATATCATAGCATAAGTGTGATGAACTTTTGCGTGACCCAGAACTGAATTTCTGGAAGCCTTTTTGCCTTTATTGGGCCTGACATGTCTGGCAGTAAGGCGAAGAGTTAAGTTTAAGAAATTTTCACCTAAAAATGTACCGCTTAAGGAGATAATTAAGAAAGGTGAAGTAGCTGTGCTCTTTTGCTTACAAAACAAATATGGCTCTTAGAAACTCAACAAAGGACTTGCTGACTAGCTTTAACCAAATCTACAGTAGTACTGGTGAATATGGTGTTATGGTATTTTCGGTTGAGCTCGGCCAAAAAGAGTCATATCAATCGAAATTAGTGAAAACAATTATCGTGAACTATCTCAGGAGATCTCTCTTCTTCAATGACTGCAAATAGATGCCGATTGTAGTAAAATATCCAGGATCAATCGATCTTATCGATAATGTCGAGAATAAACTAACTGACTGTATTGATTTTGTGGGTCAAATTTAATGCGTGAAAAGATCCCGAAAAGCTAAATCTTTCAACAATTCAGCAGTGAGCAATTTTACATGGCTAAACTATATACGTACCACGAACGTTACCAGAGTGAGTATAAAGGGTCTGGTCCATTCGCGAGATTGTCCAAGTCCATTATAGGGAATGTTAATATGTGAGTAGCAAATGGTAGGGAAGTATTCCTAAGTGGAGACTGTTTTAGAATGACTTTAATTTTTTCGTTAAATCTTACATTTCAATTCAGTACTCTTCTAGTCTATGTCTTCCAGTTACTTGTGGAAGAACCATCAGCTTTGAGCAATTCAACAAAAACTCATACTGATACGAGAGGTACTCAAATGACTTACCTCATCAGGCAGCGCTAGTTGATTGAGCTCCTCTGGTATTGCAGCAAAGCTACGTACAAAATTGTAACTTCGAAACATTGATGCCCTTGATCAGTGATGTTAGTGAATAGCGAATTTAGCGAGTTAGCATATTAATAATATCGCTAAAATAATAATAATAATAACGGTTGCAATATCGATCACTAATCAATTAGCGATAATAATATCAGGGAATAATTCGATATTATCGAAAATAATTTGACTTGGTGTGCTAACCTTGTTGACCAACATCCATGCGAAAAAGGAGTACAAAATAACTAAATCTTGCAACAATTCAGTGGTGTTGAAAGCAATGAACGACGTATATGTCATTTAGGAAGTATCCCTAAGTACGCTATATACTGAAAAGGGATGCTGTCGTAGAAATAGTTGATTAAGGCTGCTACAGGTGATGGTATTAGAGGTGGCATTCACAGGAGCATACAAATTGTTGATGTTGTTTTGTCAAAGCCCACTGTCATCTCCCTTGGCATGCCGACGATATTATAATTTGTCGCTGTAATGATGAGTTGAGAAATTCTGGGAACCTTCATAATTCTACTATCGAGAAAACGGATTTTCTATAATACATATCAAGTTCTCGATCAAATCAGAGCACACGGAAGAAACGGGTGAAGATCATCATACGCACATCATTCTCCTTCGAGTAAATTCTTGCACAATATACACTCCCACAAAGCATCCTCGGGCTATTTGCATTAGTGATTCACTATTTCGATAGCGATTCGATATTTCGCTATCGCTATAATATAATAATAATATCAAGAAAAATATTATTAATATCGATATTAGCGAATTTTTAGTGAAAAGTTGCGTCGCTAACATCACTGCCCTTGATTGCCCTAGTTCAGAAAAAAAAGTGTGTATTTTATTGTCCCGGGAATAGTCCAGGTCAACATTGGATCTCAATGAGTTTGAGTTAGCACTGAAACAAGTGCAGTATCACTATAATAAACTACAAGCTATAGTTTGACGCAGATGATTGACTTCAGAAGACGATAAAAGCTTATATTTTCAGTGTCAGTCGAAAAATGATTTCCATTGATGGAATTCCAGATCTTACCCGGATGAAAATCGCCAATCCCATCCGTAATGGACTTTTGTATAATATACACTCCCACAAAACATCTTTCAAAGATCTGCAGCGATTCGATTTTTGACTATCGCTATAGTAGCCTAATACATTTCACAAATCCTATAAACAATATCGATACTGGCGAGCTTCTAGTGGACTTTACGAGATTTCACCGAACCTCACCGAACTTTACCGAACTTTACCGAACTTTCACTGAACTTTTACAGACCCTTTGGTGGAAATACCCATCACCAGCATCACTGCCGAGTATATTTCTCACCCTCGCAGGATAGCCCCATTGTCTCGATTCTATAGACGGTTTTTACAAAGATCTCCCCAACATTACGCCAACGAGAGTTTGTTTTTTCTTTGTTTTTCCTTTGTTTTTTCTTTGTTTTTCTTTGTTTTTTCTTTGTTTTTCCCTTCTTTTCTCTTGCAAAATTCTACTCTTTACTCCCCCAATCTTTTACCATTAAGCACCCTATATGCTGAGCCACTTTTTATTCTCTAATGCCGGGATATATCTCACGGAAGCTACCAAAAACAAAGATTTGCAAGAAATCTTAATCGAACACGCCATGCAACATGCTGTCGTAATTCACAACACAACCCCTCGTTCTGACGATCCTCAGGGCCGCTCGCCGATTGAAATGTTGCACAATCGTCCCAATCGCTCATATTTAGATTTGCCTGTTTTTGGCACTGATGCTCTGGTGGTGTTACGCAAGAAAACTACAGACGGAACGACGGAAAATGTCACTGTTCCAGGAATATATGTTGGCACAAATACTGCTAAGGATATGGATGATGAAGAGCACTTAGTGTGGACCAACTTTACGCTGCCCTTTGAAACAATGAATGTAGTGGAATCGAAGAATGTTAAATTTCACGGAGACTTCAAAAACATGCGGATTGCCGAGGCGGCAACAAAAGAAGCCAAAGGACCAGGCAAACCAAGGGCGTCTTCCGAAAGGGGTAATTCTGACGCCATTCCTAATACAATCCCTTTGAAAGGAAAAGAATTCGCGGGGTTGGGGAAAGATATACAAGGTGCGTTTATGGCCAATTTCGGCAAACTCAGCTTGGGAGCCAGCGACTCGTACGACGATACCATAAGGCGGGCCAAAAGAATCGCCAACTCCTTGAAATTCGGCTCGGAGCCTGTGGAGGAAAAGGAGCAGAATGAGCAAATCATAGAGGAGGCGTATTTGAGCTTATTGGAAAAGCTCGAATCGTCTTTGATGCTCAAGGCTTTTGTGGCGGCAAACGAACCGGACGTTTTCAACAAGTACTTCCCTAACTTGAGCAAATATCTGAGCAACTTTAGAGACGCTAGTCAGCATATTGCAATGGACTTAATAGCCCACTATCCCTTCTTGATAAAGCAGCCACGGATCGCATCGAGCTTCCGCAAACAGCTTCTTTTGGGAGAAGTTCTTGCAACATTTGTGGAAGCGGTGGTGGATATCAAGCAGTCTATCCACACTTACGCCTACGATGAAGGGTTTGTGATCCAGACCTTGATTCGGCACTGGAAGGGGACCAACCCCAAGGCTATCAATGGGGTGATTAACATAGCAAAGTCTTATTCTTTGAGATTCAAGGACTATTCTGGTGTAAATGTGATGGATCAGCTCGTTTATATCACCCATGACTTCATTAGCACTGGAAACAAAGACATCTGCACCTGGTACAACCGCAAATTCATCGAAAACAAGAGCACATCAATCTCCGGGTTAGCGGTTGCTGAAGCTTTTCTTTCTGAAGTGTACCCCAAAATGAACCCCGCGAATCGAAAGAGAATGAGGGCAATCACTAGCTTACTGGAAAGCCAACGCATTCGGTACCATGCACTCATCAAGAAAATGGGCTGCGAGGAATCGGATTTCTGGAGCGTCGACCCCGAAAACAAGGTTGAAATAGGCAGCGTTAACGTCACCAAAGCACACTCCAAGGGTAATGTCAAGGAGCCGGCCACCTCAGAAACTGAAAAAAAGTCACCGGCCAATAAACGGACAGAAAATTCGGAAACGATCATTCGCTTGGCCATGGAGCGACTCAAGCAGTTTCCCGGCACGTGTACAAACTGCTTCCAGCAGCAT
The DNA here is from genome assembly GCA_030582695.1 of [Candida] golubevii. NCBI lineage: Eukaryota > Fungi > Ascomycota > Pichiomycetes > Serinales > Metschnikowiaceae > Metschnikowia > [Candida] golubevii. The sequence continues at coordinate 184,179 of JAJMGV010000022.1, read as the reverse complement.
AAATTGGCGGACTGCCCACACTTGGAAGCGGATTCTAGAAACAACCTTGCTGCGTGGATCGACCGTGATTATGAGAAAAAGACGAAACAAACTCGCCCGAAATACCAGAAACAGACCGCTCAGAGCTTGCAAAAGGGACCTCCACCCACAAAGCGTTCTTCGGGCAAATCGAAAAAAGCGATTTTCAGTGACAATTCCCATTAGAATCCGTCGCCTTTTGTCTTGTTTTCACGTTTTCGTGAGATCAGTAATCGATAACTTACAGCTTTTCAATTTGATTGTCGAGGATAACCATCGAATGAAATGGGCAAGAAAACGCTGCTTTGGCAAGTCTGGAAAGATTTATGGTAAAATGAAGAGGAGATCATATTGACACTGTTTCGTATTTCATCAGTACAGTAGAGGTCCTCTCTAAAGCTTTAGAGTGATAGTCTGACAGTTGACTTGTAACATAATAATAATTCAAAGCAAACTAAAAGACGAAAACATACACTTGGGCCTTGACAAACTGAGGAGTTTTGAGCACCATAACAATTCCAGTCTTGTGTATTTTTTGTTTTCCGCCGGTTTATTCATTAATAATTAATCGCATGTCTGTTCCTCTTGGGTCCGGGGACCGGGCCTCGGTCCAGCATTTCCTAGCATTAGCTGCGAACTGTAGAGGTCTCTTTCGAGAGAGAGAATATTAATAGTGAGCTTCTCGTCATTGCCAGATTCCATACAAAAACACCCATTTTTTTTGAAAAAACGTTCTCTTCAGATTTTCTAAACTAACATGTTATCATCAAGAAAAAGCCTTTTTTAAAAGAGACCAAGCCAACCGTCTCATCAAATAGTGTGGCCCTATCTATTTCAAGTTCTTTCTGACCTTAGTTGGATCTCACTCACGTGACCCGGCACTGAAAAAACAATCGGCCCCAATCTCAATCCCTCTTCAATCCGAACCTTTTTCAGGGACTGTTAACCACCCACCCACACCCTGCGGAGCCTACTAGATGTTGAGATCTGCAATCACAAGGACCGGAATTACCCCTAGGTCGTATGCTCTCCGGGCGTTTTCGTCTACGGCCAAGGCTCTTGCCGTAGCCCCACCTCCCAAAAAACAAGCCAAAGTGGTGAGAAAAAGAGAGGTTAAAGAGAAGGTCAAAAAGGGCGGAATGACCCATTTGAAGTTTGGCGAGGCCGTGAGACAACTCAACTTCGAGAAAATGGCCACCGACTTATCGAAAGTAGGCTTACCGACATTGGAAGTGGAGAAAATGGCTGAAATCGACTCTAAAGTCGCTCTTTACGACCCTCAAACGGAACTGCAGCTCCGCACGTTGGGTCTGTTCAAGAAAAACCAGCACCATGAGCTTTTCCTGAACCCTGTTTCCATGGTGACGGAGAACACCAAGGAAATACAAGCGGAATTCGTCGAGAAATTGACCCTGAAGTCTGCTGATAACCGCATCTGTCTTTTGGGCGAGAAAGGTGCCGGAAAATCGACCCTTCTTACACAGGCACAGGCCCTAGCACTTTCTCAGTACAAGGGAGACGTTGTGTTGTTGCATTTGGATCATGCCGAGCGGGTTGTAGACGGCTCCAGCGACTATTTTTTAAACCCAACTACAAAAACGTTCCATCAGCCTATGTTCACCAAAAGATGGATCAAAAAGGTCCGTGCAGCCAACGAGGCCGTGTTCAAGAAGATGCCCTTGACCGAGGATGTGCATTTTGTGACGAAAAAGGAGAAACACACCTTGAAAAAAGAATCAAACACGGTGTTTGATTTTCTTGAAAAAAACCACGAGTTTGGCTTCTTTGGCCCATCGAACGCATTCCAGTTTTTTGTCAAGCAGTTGCAGGCTCACTCGGAGACCTTCCCAGTGTTCTTTTCTGTGGACAATTTCAACGCCTTGATCCACAAACCTTACACTGAATACTTCCATACTGACATGACTCCAGTAAGGCTTGAAGAGCTCGAATTTGGGGCAGTTGTTGCGCAGTTGGTGAGCGGCAAACTCTCGTTTGCAAAAGGAGGTATTCTTCTCTCCGAAAGCAAGGATTTTGGCGAGTGCAAGACGTTGCGCGTGGGTCTAAAGTTGCAAAGCCCCAACCCATACGATACTCTGGAACAGTGCAACTTGGAAATGGCCGAGAAGATGACTCTAAACGGTGGCGTCAAAGCGCTCACGGTGAAAAACATGACCAAGGCGCAGGCCAGAGAATTCTTGACATTTTTAGACAACGCAGGTGTCTTACAGGTGAGACAATACCCCACCAAGGAAATCTACAAGAGTCTTGAGGAGCCTGCTGCGCTTCCGGGAAGAACAATGCAAGTGGGCGAGTACATAAGGCTTGAAGATGCCGAGCTGCAGTTTGAGAGCATTTTGCAGCTGTCTTTCTTTGCTTCTGCCGGCAATCCTGGCAGGTTCTTGAAGATCAACAACATGACTTTTTAATGCCAGCATGGACGTGTAAATAGACAACAAAAGGTGGTTTAAGAAAGTAATTTTGGCCGGCGTAAGATGGAAATATTTTGGGGGAGAACTCATTTCTTTCAAAGATGTTATTTTGTATGAACATAAGGTTGTTGGGGTTTCAGCATTACGACGGGATTAAAACTTGATGTAGACTTGATTCTGAAGCTGAATGACCGGATGTGGCTATTGAATTTTGGAGGGTTTTCGGGTGTAAAATTATCTTTGAGCTGGTTCAAATCTTGAACTCTCCTGGTGTTTTGGGGAATTCAATTTGTGTATCAAATAAGCCTTCTTAAATCGTAGTGTGAAATCTGAATGCGATCTAATAGGCAACACTCAATATGGCTAGTTACATGACAATATACACCATCCCAAAGCACTGGCCATACCAGAACAGCCAAGTTTTGAGACCATTGTAAGCTTCTCCGCAAAAAACAAGTTGATTTTCGTGCGTTTTTGGTCACTTCTCGCACGATGCCTCTCATTCTCTGATCTCACTACTTCTCTCACTGCATATCCACCAAAGCCTTCTTGAAACCGCCCAGAAAGAAGCCCTTAACCCCGTCCTTTTCGGTCCATTCAAAAACTTCGAATAATAGACGCCTTCAAATTTACCGAGAATCAAAGAAGAGGGCAAAAAAAAAAAACGCCGGGCTACCTCGATTTTGCTGTCTTTCAAAAAGCATAACTACGCACCGCACAAAAGTCTGTCGTCGGATCTTACACTCTACACCATTACCACCTACGCCACAGACTGTCCCATAAAAATTGTATTAATCTAATTGTACAAACCTCCTGCACCTTTTACGTGAACAAGGTGTCCTCCTCTCTCAAATATTCGCCAATATCGCCCTGTCTAAACGCCACTATACCCGTGGGTTGCATGCTTTTCGTTTCGGCAGTGGATTTCGCCGCTACACCGAACCCAAGCGGAACATCGTGCATCAGATAAACAATGACTCCGGCGTGCTCAGGAATGTCCTCGGAAATCCGCCCCACATGGGCCTTCAACACGTGGTTTCCGTACAAATAAGGCATTTCTCCGTTAGTCTTGATCCATACCTTGAATTTGGCGTACTGTGCCAAGTAGGGCAACGCCGTGATGTGCAAGCGGAACTTGCCTGTCTTTGTAAACTTGCCGAAACACGTGCCCAACGCCATCAACCGGTCTCTAGCGACGCAAACGGCGAATTTGGCAGTGGTTTCCGAAACATAGTAAACCCGGTCTTTCTGTAGCCTGAACACGTGCGGATTGGTGGGGTTATCGATCAAAAACGAGATGTTTCTGCCCATATAGTTGGCAAGCTTCTCGAAGACAACTTTAGTCTCCTCCTCCGTCAACGGTCTCATGGTTAGTGTGGTGTTGTAGGTGGAGAAAAAGCTTGAAAAGGTGTTCTTTTTTTCACTGTGCAAGACTGTGGAGGTGTGCCGGGTCACGTGCGCGGACCGATGCCCATCGGAAGAACAGGGAATTTGGGGTCTCAGTGATTGGGGTATGCAATTGATGAAAGGGTGTGAAAATTTGGACTTAAACGTTTAGACGGTGTATGGATTTGACGGTGAGCGGTTTAGGTCGATATCGTCTTTTTTTCTGGCGTTTGACTAGGGTTAGATTCTTTGGCTGGGGCTTTCTCATCACCTCGGAATCTTGCGCGAGGTGAGGAAGGTAGATTTTGCAGCCGAAAAAAGGCGCTTACAGTTAGAGTTACTGTACTTGAGACCATAATTTTCTAAGGTCGAGATCGGAAGAAAATTTGTTTGGAAATACTGGAGTACTGGAGTTAGAGTTAGAGTTTGGGAGGGTTTTCGGCTCATCGGTTTTTTGAAGACTTTTATAAAACAGTGTACTTTTGTTTTACTTCCTCGTTAAGTAGACTCTTTACAACAGTGAGTTGTTTCACTACGCTGTCGCAGACTTTTAGAATAACGGTAACCTCCAAGGCAGAAACAGCAAGCCATTTCATAATTTGGTCGGGGCACGTACTTTTAAAGTATCTTTGGTTTTGCTCTGTTTGACTTTTGAAAAGGTCTATTTAATTTATGAATCGAGCAGAAAGCCTGAAAGCCAGTACACTTCATACGGTTCAGAGCTTATTTGATGATTTGGGTTTCTACTGGTATTTTTGATCATACCGATATTCTTACACATCGCTTATGAGAAACAAGGAGCATAAAGTCAATGCGGGAATTGTGGAGCGTTTTTGGATACGCAATCGTCAGAAATTCAAGTTTGATTCTTCGAGTTTCTTTCTGCTCTAGGCCTTTAGCTTTGGAAGGTCTATCGCAGGACTGAACCAACCTTATCGTTATATTGAAACACTGAAAGACGGTCATTCACGGTCTGAAGTTTAGAAAACTCATTTTGAAGTCAATACAAAGTCAGTCAATTGAAGTTAGGCCTTCTTAAAGTGTCATGAGTCTTTCTTGGGAGGTGCCTAGCTATATACAGAAGTATAAATTTAGACATGTTCATTCGGACTTAGGGCTACCAGTACTGAGTGCCTCTCTATAAATAAGCTACATCTAAGAAGATCAGTTAACGTCAATGTCCCCAAAAACTAATGGGACCTTTCTTCGAATCTTGTTTTATTATGGGATTATTATTGATATCATGGTGGAGGGAAGATCAGAAAGCAGAGAAGCTAAAGTGGACGATAAAGGCGTACGGATAAGCCCTGGTAGAATCAGTTATATTGATACGCTTCATTCGGAACTATGGATCCAAATTAAATCAAAGCCGGAAGCAGAGAAAGTGTTAGAATTTAACGTCATCGACTACAGTACCCTGATTGTCTATTGACATCAGATATTAGAGGGTAAGCGACAAGCCACAAAACACATTCATTCGTAGCCAGAACATATACTTCACTTATTTGAACTTAATTATAAACCGAAAGTTGCTCAATCCCGCTGAATTCGAAATTCTACTTCCTCAAAACGAAAATAAACCCTTCCACGTATTGCACATGCCCTGCACTTAGCAAACACTAATAATAAAAACAAGAGGTTCAAGAGGTGGTTCCGATGATGGAAAAAAAACGTCATTATAAAGCAACTTCAACTCTATCGTCTTTTTTTTTATTTTTTTTATTTGCAGATGCTCTTTTGTAATTCAGTCGGATTGACAAGCACTACACTATAGTTATAGTTACCGCAGCGTCTCATTTATGTTCCGATTACAGTACAGTGATCCCTCGCTATAATCCACCTCGACGATCGCGAATCCCCCGTCCCGTTACCTTCTTTCTAGCCCTGGTAGGAAAAAAAAACGATGTACACCATATATAGTGCGGAAATAATCGAGGGAACCTCGACCCCCGAAGACTTTTGAAAATCAGCCCCCAATCGAGGGGGGCTAGGTTCTTCGTTAGAGTCAGAATTCTAGCTAAATTGATACATCTAAAAACTTCGTTTATTTGGTACAATCATAATCGGATATTCATCACGTTCCAACTCGCGTATTATCACGTTTTGGGGCCGTTTGGCGTGTATTGCGTATTTTAAATCATCCCGGCGCGATCTAAGAGCATTTTTCTTCCCAGTATCAGCGATTACACCTCAACTCCACGGAAAATAGCAGCCATATAATGGGTCTATGGAGAGAATTAGATCGGCAATTTGCCCCTACAACAGGTTAAAATTTCGTAAATACACTCACGAACATGGGTATCTCAAATTTTCAAATTTCGGGTTAAGCCACTTGGGAAAAGCTCTAAAAGTTGAATTCTGGAGTGAATTGAGAAGTAAAAGGTAAAGCAGATCACTTAGAATAGTTAAAAGTATTAGCGTAGCTTCACGAGAAACTGCCTCAAGTTACTGAGCTGTCCAATGCATAGGCGCACCTATAAAATGCTTCGACGCACTCCCAGGCAGAGGATGAAGAGACCACAACCGAAATTCACGAGGAACATAAACGGGAACAACCGTAGTATATTAAGAAAGTGCTATATCATATAGACAAGGAAATTAAACCGAGCCATGCAATATGGAAAGAAGCATTTCGGAACTGCAATGTATACGGCCAATGTTATCAAAATACTTAAATCCAACGGTTCAGTCAAGCATTGATAAGTTCGTTTCGCGAAAGGTTTTCGAGAATACAACGTATGGCCTGGTAGTTTGGGAGAGAAATCTCGCATTATCAGGGTGGCTACCGCGGACAGCGGGGGAAATGACTTGCGCACGACTTGTGCGTGCTGCATATAGTCTTTTTTCCCATCGACCCTCGCAAGTCGCCAAAAAGGGGTGTACAAAAATCATCCGGACAGGGATCACTGTACATCCTAATACATAGAGTGATGAAATTCTATCAATGAATGGAAATTCATTTGCTTTCGCCGTACATTTGTGCTAGCGTAAACTTTCCAGCTCTAGAAATATAACTACCCCTGATGTTACCTGGTGGAAATAGAGACCAACTTAATCGATCGCTCAGATACTAGTATGCGAATCGAGACATGATATCAGCTGTGGTGATGAATACAGTGAACTATATACGATGTTATACATGATTTTATACATGATGTTATACATGATTTTAAGTCTCAGACATGGAATTAAGTGAAAACAGTCAAATTCCGAAAAGCGCACAACCAGAAAAATAAACAAACACAGCCTTAACAAAGCTGGCACTCTCACCATTGTGAGCCACTTTAACCAAGAGAGATACCCTGCGGTTTGAACGAGTGCTAGTGGCTGCGAAATAGTGAAAACGTAGTCTATTCATCAATAGGTACAGACGATGAAAAAGAAAAAGACGAGAGAGATTTGGAACTACTGAAGATTCTTGCAAGAGTAGGAGCTTTTCGTCTTTTTCCCTTCTTATTCTCTTTCTGTTTCTCTTCTTATTCTCTTCTTTTTTTTCTTTTTGTTTTTCTCTTTCTAATACTCCTATCCGCATTCCTCGTTCTTTTCTCTCTCGTGCGCGGAACTCGCGATGCTTTTTGCAGGAGAATTTTCAGACCTCTCTTATCCAAACACCTTCTCCATCTTCTTTCTCTCTCAATTTTCTCGGTTTTCTCGGTTTTCTCGATTCCTTTAAATGACAGAAAACAAAAGACCAGCAGATGCAGTGGTGGACCAGAACCACGAGACCGTGCTGGAAGACGGCAAGAGGCCCAAACTTGCGTCGCAAGATTCACTTAAAAAGTCGGTTTTCTCAAAGAGAGACCGCACTGTCACGTAGGTAAGTTTACATGTTTTTGCAGCCGCCCCAGGAACACCAGGGGGCGGGATTTTTTCCACTGGTACTAACCCACAGTGAATGGAAGCCCTTGGTAGACGAACACGGCAACCCCGTGGCGAAACTGGAGCGCAAACCCAAGAAAAAAGTCGCGTGTATGATTGGATACTGCGGAACCGGGTATAACGGGATGCAAATCCAGAATAACCCGGACGTCAAGACAATTGAGGGCGAGCTTTTTGGGGCCTTGATAGCCGCCGGCGCGGTGCTGAAGGAGAACTCGACCGACTTGAAAAAAAACGGGTTTATGCGTGCTGCCCGTACCGATAAGGGCGTGCATGCTGCCGGAAACGTCATTTCGTGCAAATTGATCCTTGAAGAAGGCGTTTTGGAGCGGATCAATGAGGCTCTTCCTGCCCAGATCCGTATGTGGGGCATCGAGCGTGTCAACCGGCTGTTTGACTGCCGAAAATTGTGCTCCTCGCGGATATATGAGTACCTTTTGCCGACACATAGCTTGCTCCCGCCTCGGCCCCAGTCAAGCTTGTACAATTTGCTTGAAACAAGCCGCCAAAACCACCCAGGAGTGCTCCGAGACGATCCTGACGCCGCGTGGTGGGCGGCTACACGGTCTGCCATTTTGGAAAGCGGCGTGACGTCGCAAGAGTTGGACCAGGTATTTGAAAAAACCGCCGAAACCACGTTTGACCACGATTCTGACGATGCTGCGAAGCGCGAGTACTATGACGAGAACGGCGAGGTGACAGAGTGGGGCCAGCTCGTGAAACGAGTCAGGGGAGTTGAGAAAACTTGCAGACGGCAATTCCGGGTATCGCCGGCCAAGCTCCAGTTGTTCCGCGACGCCATGAAACAGTACGAGGGCTCGCACAACTTCCACAACTTCACGTTGGGAAAAACGTTCCGTGATCCAAGTGCCCAGCGGTTCATGAAGGCCACCAGCGTCTCTGATCCATTCATCATTGAAGGTACAGAATGGGTGTCGATCAAGATCCATGGGCAATCGTTTATGCTCCACCAGATCCGGAAAATGGTCTGTATGGCGTCGTTGGTGGTACGCACGGGGTGTCCCATCACACGGATCGGCGACTGTTTTGGACCGGCCAAAATCAACATCCCAAAGGCTCCCGCGTTGGGTCTTTTACTTGAGTGTCCGGTTTACGAGACGTACAACGAGAAATTGGCCGAGATGGGATATAGCCACATTGAATTTAGCCGCTACCAGAAGGAGATGGACGCGTTTAAGATGACGTATATCTACGACAAGATCTACGCGGAAGAGATCAAGGAAAACGTGTTCCATGGGTTTTTCGAGTTTCTCGATACTTTCAAGGGGTCCGGAGCCACCAAGGAGGGCAAGCACATCTTCGACTTTTTGGGGGCGGTTTTCAATAACGAGGTGGGGGATAGAAGGGAGGGCAATGGGCTGGAAAAGGGGGAGATAGAGGAGGGTAAAAGGGGGGCCAATGAGAAGGTCAATGGGGAAGCTAAGCCTCAGGAAAATGTCGACTAGAAAATGCAGAGGTTTGAGCTCAAAATAATAAGAGAGCATATTAGATATATTTCAAAAGACTACTTGTGACGGTGAGGACATGAGATCAGGGATATTATTGTAGTTCTGTCTTACTTGCAAACTGCGTGCGAGGTGTCCCATTTAGGCGAGTTGCAATTAACGGTAGCAATGAGAACCTGCCAAATAAAGATCGTGCAATGGAAGTGAATCCCGGACAGTTCCTTCAGTCAATTCGACAAATCCTTTGAAAACACATGTGAGGGCGTGGACAATGTACGACATCGTACATGCTGTTCGAAAATGGCACAGCACTGCCCGGGACAACGTCGACTGACTGCAGGGACTCTGCCGCTGTGTCAGACACCTACGCATGACCCATTAGATGCTATAGATTAGTAAGTTCACTAGTTAAAACTCCACCGAATTGAAGATGCCCACTGCACACATCAAATCCACGCGGGGTTGGCGCTTTGTTTGTAGCCATGACGTGGCGAGTCGCCCTGTTCATACGGCTGGTGATAATTGGCATCAGCAAACCTGCCGCTTCCCAAATTTGGCTGCTGGTGCATGGGGCCTTCATCAAGATGCTTTGGCTCACATGGCTGACGGTTCGTCTGGGGAATCTGCGGCGAAGTGCTAATCTGGGCATTCATCTTCGAAGGCGACGTGTGTATTGGATTCTGCTGAATCTGGCGCTGCTGCTGTAGCCGCAGCTGCTGCTGTCGTTGTTGCATGACTTTCAATGTGGCCTGCAATGAGGCCTGCGTCGGTTGCAGCTGTTGTTGTTGTTGTTGCTGTGGTTGTTGCTGCGGCTCTTGCAGCTGTTCTAACTCAGTAACCCCCTGATTCGCCTCTTCATTTGGCCCCTCTACAGCTTTACCCTGCTCTCTCTGCTTTTCCTGCTGGAATTTGTACAATGTCCAGTCAAACACATAGTCATACCGGTAGTTTTCTCTCTTGAACAAGTCTCTGAACAAGTTTCTCAAGTACGAGTAGTTGGGCTTGTCGTCAAATCTCAAGTTCTTGACATAGTTCATGTACTCCAAAAACTTGTCAGGCAAACCTTTGGTCAACACATCGTTTGGAATCGTCATCTTCTTCTCCATGATTCTGTCATACTTTTGTCTCTTTGTGGCCGCCTTCAAGCCTTGCCAAGGCAACGAACCTCTGCAAAAGTATATCAATACGTATCCCAAAGACTCCAAGTCGTCTCTTCTCGACTGTTCAATCCCCAAGTGGGTGTTGACGGAAGCATATCTTGCAGTTCCGGTCAAGTTTTTGTTTTCCCTGTAGGGAATATGCGCGTGGGTTCTTGGATCTCTGTACTTTTTGGCCAAGCCAAAATCAATAACATTAACTTGAGACCCACGTCTACCAATACCCATCAAAAAGTTATCGGGCTTGATATCTCTGTGGATGAAACAGCGGGCATGGATGTATTCAATTCTGCAAATGAGCTGATCCGCCAAGAGCAACACGGTTTTGCACGTGAACTTGCGGTTGCAGTAGTTGAAGAGATCTTCTAGGGAAGGGCCCAAAAGATCAATTACCATGGCGTTGTAATCACATTCAGTACCGTACCAACGCACGAAGGGAATTCCAACGCCACCACTCAAGGCTTTGTAAACTTTGGCCTCGTATTCCAATTGAGGATGCTTCGCTTTGACGTTCTCCAACTTGATGGCAATCTCTTCGCCAGATATGACATTTGTACCCAAGTAGATATCGCCAAAAGACCCGGAACCAATCTTCCGGCCAATGCGGTATTTCTTACCCACTCTCAAGTCCATCATCTTTGCGTCACTCTTGGAATGAGACGACACGGAATTATTCATAGTTTTTTATATGGTAATATCAGTTAAATACCCACAAATGGTGTTTGAAAATACAACGATAATGTTGAATGATGCGGCAGCTCCAAAACCAAATCGGACGTTTGAGTATCTGTCTAAGGAAGACTGGTGTATTCCTAGCAAACGAGGCTAAAATGCGTTGAAGGTTTGCACTCAAACAAACACACGAGGAAATCGAATGAGAAAAAGAAACTCGACACCCAGTGGAATCAATGAGAAGGGCGGGGTAATAAAATAGAATAAAAGTAAAAAAAATTTAAACTCACCGCCAAAAAAGAAACTGCCACCCTGGTGTCAGAAATAAAAATATCAAATGGGGTGCTCGTTCAAGCTTGTGGCAAACTTCAAACCAAATTTAGACGCCAGAGGCGTAAAACAACAAGTCAAAGGGCGAAAAGAAGAAAAAATCGTGCGCTTTCAACGAGATGACTCAGCGGCTAGCGGGTCTTTTTTGGGTTGCTCTGTGCTTATCAGATTCAAATCACTCGAGGCCTGAAAAAAAAAAGTGCCACGTGTTATATTCTGTAACTGAGTTGAGAAACAAAAGAAGCTGTAAGAAAGAAAAGAATGTTTGAGGTTATTTTTTTTTGGTCACAATGTCGAGATAGCGCACGGGCAGAAAAACTAGAGGCCACTGTCGTGGCAATGAAATGGTATGCGCACGACTGCATTAACCGGGCAGGGAAAAAGAAAAGTTGTGGACCACGTCGCGGGTTTTCGTGCGGGTTTCCGTGGAAGGGGCGGCCATGGCCTAAGAAGCAAAGGCTTAGGAAGCAAGGAGAAATCGAAAGTAGAGTAAATATGAAGAAACTAGATGAGGTTCGAGTTATTGGAAGAAGACGGAAAGGGCGTTATCGGGTGTAGAGTTTTTTGGCGCTGTGTTCTGAAGGGTAGTGGCTTTGAAAGATGTCACATGTACGAGTTAACGGGAGACTAAGAGAATGTAGAGAAAATAAGCGTACGAGGTAATCACGTTTACGAGTGACCTTCGGGGCTTTTTGCTGAATTTCTTCCTGACTGTGTGCTGAAGCTCGTGGCTACTATCATGCGTTCATGACCCGAGCCCACCGAAGCTTTCTCAAGGTTGAAGGCCACTGTGGCCCTGTGGGTGTCATGCAATCAATTCTCAAATGCGCGAGTTTGAGATGGAATCTTGAGTGTGTTTGGGCTCCTAACTGCTGCAACCACTAAATAATCATCCGTGATATGTGCGCGAAGCTGTCTTGATTTGTTATGGTGATGATGATCATTTTTGCCTTTTTATTTGTTTTTCTGGCTTTCACTAAATTTACCTACTGTACCAACACTGGGCACGTGATGGCCAGAAATTCACTGCCAAGCATCAACCGCGTTTTATTTGTTGTTCTTTCGCACATATGTTTTTGCCAAGTGGTTACACACTTCTCTCAGCCGAGGGCCAAGGCTTGAAGGTTGTGATTCCGTGATCGTAACATTGTGTGAACTTGTGACCCGTGATCCTTCGACTCTACTATTCTATGCTTTCAGTGTTACTTTTCCTGACCCAGATTTGCAGCCTTTTTTACCCCGAGCGTGGCCGACTCACGCATTACGCGGTAAAGTGGTACACTTCAAAGTCATTGCTTTCAGCTCAAAGAGTGTTCGGACTACATACAGCGCGGGCTTGTCTCGGCCCACTTCGAAGGTTTTGCAAGGCTTAGTAAAGTTGAGATTTTAGAAGAAAGTTGTCGAAAGGATCTGCAGGCGTTTTTTTGCAGCCTTTGGAAAGCTTTTTTAACTTTCTTGTTTGAGAAAATATACGCGGTTTGAAAGTGACCGCGTGACAAAGCAGAGTGCCAAGCACCACTGCAAGTGGCAACAATAACATCAACACGGCCATCTAAGCGCATTTTGTTTGTTGACCCTGTCACGGGAATCATGAGGATCACAAATGGCCATGACCCCAACGTGGTGGATCACCGCCATGACCCGGCAACCGCACCATGGGCTTTCTTCTTTGTCTTGCAGATTTTTTTTTTTGCTGTCATATAGCCATCTTCGTTCCTTTTCTTGTTTTGCCTCGTCTTTCCTCTCTTGCACCTGCGTCAATTGAGAATTTGAAGGGAGGGAGAGGCGTTTTTTTTTTTTTTTCTCTTTTCTTTTCTTTACTTTCTGAACGCTGACGAACCCTCGTCATGTGACTGCGAGTTACTTACTCAGCTTCCAAATTAAATTACTTGCAACATCAAGAATGGAGGGGGTCTTCAAAAATTATGAAATTACTTTATTAAGCAGCATCTCCAAGTCACGGCGACACTAAGGAGCCTGGCTGCGTTGTGATCCGACACCAACTCCAACCACCTGCCTCCGCACCCCTGGCTCTATTTGGCGGCCCCTGCAGGCTCTGCAGTGTCTGCAGTAGGCTCAAAGGCAAGCTCCGTGTCACTTGCAAGAATATCTTCGGTAACAGGCTCGGTGGCCGGGTCAAGCAGCGATTTTTGCACACCGCCTTCATCTGCCTTTTCGACCGATTCCTCCCCAGTGGCTGCAGACTTGGCGGCACTCTTGTCAGTGGCTGCTTTTTCCGACTTTTCTCCCACGCCCCCTGCAGGCGCCCTAAACTTCTTGAAGATCTTCAGGAAAAACTCCTTGCGTTTGGCTTCTCCAGCAGCAGCCGTCTTTTTGGATTTGCTCCGAACCCTCTTAAACAGACTCGCTCTTTTCATCGCGCCATTTTCTGCACCCTTGTCCCCGCCTGCCTCGCTTGCCTCGCTTGCCTCGCTTGCCTCACCTACCTCACCTGCACTCAACGACGCATGCGGCGCGGACTCCGATACTTCTCGTGTAGCGTCACGCACGCCGCCCTCTTCCCCAGAACTGGCTAATGTTCCGTCAGCGTTATCAGTGGGTGCCTCATTGGCCCCGTCGGGTGACGTGGCTTCGTTTTCACCAGAACCACTGGTGGCGGTAGCCTCCGCATTCACCTGCTCAATTTCCCCCTTATTCTTGTGGGCGCCCTTCTCAGTCACATCCTCTTTCGATTCCGACAAAAAAATTCGAGACGTCCTTTTTAACTTATCCTTGATCCCCATTTTGTAGAGTGGCCAGTGTGTTTGCGTTTGTGCTTTGTCTTGTCGTCTTATGCTGGTAGAAAAAGCAGCACTTCTCTTATATCTTTCTGGTACCTTTGCACAAACTAGTGTAATTATGAAGGATCCAAATCAGACAATTGAACTTGGCAAGGAAAGTCAGCAAGTTTCGGCTCAAAATCTTAGGACTCTCACGTTTTCCGGTGTATTTTTTTCCTTGACACAACACGGATGTCCCAAGCTATTTATAATCAGCCAGGGGTTTGCAGACGAGACTTTTTCAAAGAAAGCGGATATGCCTCCCCTCCCCTGTTTCAGCCGCTTGCAGCCGACGCACGTCTGATGTGCATGTAGGCAGCCGCTGGCGCAAAGTGTGTGTGCGTCATTTACAGGAAATTCGAGCGAACAACAGGGCGCTCTACCTGTCGGACTTTGGCCCGAAAAAGTGCTCTGCAATGCTTGGAACTTTTCATTCTTGTTTAAGAGACTTCGTGCCGTTTTGGTCGAATCTTTCAAGTGGAGATGGGTATGCGGTTCGTCGCGGCACTGGTTGCAAAAGGAAGAAACTGTAAATGTGTGCGTGGCTCTATGATCCGTTGCCCATGATCCGTTGCCCATGATCCGTGGCCCATGATCTGTGACCCGTAGTCCGTGACCGACCGTGGTCCGTGATTTGCAGCTTCCCCCGTGTGTGTTCCGGTAGGAAATAGGGAAATATACAATGAGTATACTTGGTCTTTGTTGAGCTGTAGACAATGGCAGAACCGGTTTCCAGAGAACTAATATCAATGGTTTGTTCCAACGGAGAGTTCAGCATGAGTGTAAGCGGAAATCAAGAAAGAGAAAAAGAAAGACTCAGATAGAAGTACCGAGAATCTAAACAAGAAATCCCCAGGCACCTCGTCAAATCTTCAATACCCAAAGCTTAGAAATAAATCTTATCTTGGCCCTCGGCTCTTGGCTCTTGGCTCTTGGCTTTTGGCCAGTGTCTTTTAAAAAGCCCTCAATCTCCCCTTCCCTTTTTGTCTCCTTCCCTTTTTGTCTCCTTACAACTTCTCCTTGCAATAACTAAATGGGCCTTTTCGGTGAGAAACTGGTGCCCCACTAATAAATCGTCTTTGTCTCACGTGCCGGGCCAACAGACAAGCAAAAAAACTGCACGTGTTTAATTGTGTCTTTTAATCGCTTTTGTGCTTTTTCCAAATAGCCGCCGGCTGCCCTCGGGCTGTTTGTCTGTGCCTTGTTGCCGAAAAGGGTATTTTTTGTCTATTGTCGACCGACTTCGTGTAGCTTCAAGTGAGGGTTTTTTTGGCACGCTACGTGTGGGTGCGTAGGTCTCGTAACCATTTGCAGCCATTTCGTGCACTTCCCGTCAAGCCCTGGGAATCAAGAAAGCGAGGCAAAGAGGCAGAAAAGCGTTACTAAGAGAAAGACAAAAATGAAAGAGAAATGAAAAGAGAAACAGAAAAGGAAAATAAAGAGAGAAAGGGAACAAAAAGTGAAACAAGAACTAGTGGTGTTTTGGGCGGGATACGGAGGACGTATGGAGATCTGAGGGGCGACTAAGGGACAAATAAGGGATGAACGATGAACAAGTAATGGGCAAATAAGGAAGGAACGAAAGAAAAGCCCAGAAACCCCGCATTTTTTAATTGATTCAGTTTGTTCTTCTAGAAAGTGTCTTTACGGGGTGTTGATCCAGTGTTGTGTATATTCATAGTTGGAATGAATGATTTGATCTCATCAAGACTAAATAGATTGAATACTAGTGGTTCTTCAAGTCTCGCAATGAAGAGGCAGTCCGATGTTGCTGCGTAGATGCATTCCGTACGAATGAGTAATAATATGGGGGAATCTTAGAGAATATAGATGATATCGAGAGTAACCTGAGTAACCTGACAAAGTGTATTAACCAGTTCCCTGATAATCCAGCAAAGTGCTAGAATTAAAGTAGAATTAAAACATCAACACACTGATGCCCTTTGCCTATTTTCCCTAGCTCGGCGAAAGACTGTGTTGCGCTGTACTAGGCACACTCTAGCTCAACATGCCCTTTTCATAAGTCTGAGATTGCCCTGAAAGAGAATCACGATGATGGAGTGCAAGCTATTAGTTGGCAGCGCCAAAAGATTGAAAAAGATTGAAAAAGACTAGAAAAACATGAAAACTTTACATTTCTAGTTTCAAGAGAAAAGGAATCTCCGATGAACATATTCCCCATCCTACGCGGGAGATACGGATGAACATTAAATCGCCTTTCTTCTCGGTGATACACGCTCGTGTAATATACACTTCCAAAAACATCCTCCAAGGAATTGCGTTAGCGCTTCACTGTCACTATTTAGTTAGCATTTGGAGATTTTACCATGGCTAGGAGGTAAGAGATATCACGAAAAATATCAGTAACATCGATAACAGCGAGTTTTCAATGAAAGTACAAGTCACTAATATCACTGCCGACGGCTGCTCCAATTCGCGCCTGGGCCGAAGCCTAAAACTAGCCTCGTATACAGACTGAAAAATAGACTCTCAGTAGTGGACACACCCCGATCATTAAAAGAATCACCAAACGTATAGCCGAAGCCACACATCCGCTCCTTTGACTATCAATGCAATCCAAGTCCTTTCCAGCGGAAGATGTGCCGTTGGAATTGACCAACGCATACCTCCCTCTGAGTTATGAGGTGAGTTTAAAAATGGATCACGTGAAGCCGAATTTCCAGGGTTCGGTCAAGATCCCGCTTGTGAAAAACGAGCTCTTTCAAGGCAATGCGGATGAATGTTTCAGTTTCACGCTACACGCCCACAAATTGATCGTGACAAGTGCTGAATTGAGGTCCTGTGACGGTGGTATTAGAAAAGCTAAAGTGACCTATGACCGGGAACACCAAACAGTGACTTTTTCTACCGAGGAAGCCGTTGTGGCCCTGGAGATTCTTGTGTCTTTCTTTGGCCTGGTCAATCCCATCAAGACGTTTCGTGACGAGACGTATGGCGTGTTCAAAACCAACTATTCCGATTCTGTGCATGGAAAATCGGATAACTACGTGATTGCTACGCATACACAGCCGTTTGGGTGCCGTATGGTGTTCCCCGTGGTGGACCAGCTCACGTACAAGGTTCCTGTGAAGCTATCGATCACCACCCGATCTCTGTTCAAGGTCGTGTCGAACTCAATACTAGAGTCCACAGAAACTATCGACTTGTCGGAGAATTCCGTGTTCACCTTCAAGCCCACGCCGCCAATTGCTCCGTCTGTGTTTGGCTTTGTGCTTGGAGACTTGGAGAAGGTCGACATTAGCGCCGGAAATATTCCTATACGAGCTTATGTCACTAAAGGTGACTCTGCATATGCTCAATATGCTTTGAAATCGGCTGCAGTCTTGCTTCCACGGTTCGAATCCACTCTCGGCACTAAGTACCCCTTGGAGAAACTCGATATCGTCACGCTACCCTTTCTTAGTGATGCGGTGATGGAAAACTGGGGCATGGTCACGGTGATCAAGAATGCTATCTTCTTGAAGGAAGAAACCGCGTCAAAAGAGGCGCTTTTTCAAGTCAGACAATTGGTGGCGCATCAGTTGACTCACCAGTGGATCGGCAACCTCGTTTCGGTGGACGAGTGGAAGTACACGTGGCTAGTGGAGGCATTTGCCACGTTTGTGGGGAACTACGTGTTGTCTGTGGCGGATTTGGACGCTTCAGACTCGGCCAGTTACGACTTGCTGAAGCTGCTGGCGATGCAAGACTTCATGGACACAGATTGCTTTTTGAATGAGCCGATTCCGAGCTTCCAGGAGCATATGAATCTGTTGAAGGTGGATAGAGGATCCAAAACCACAACGATTTTCGAACAAAACTACTATGAAAAGGGCATGATCCTCATCAACATGATAGCAAACTTGTTCAAGCTAGAGCACTCGGCTAGCGACTTGGCGGACTTTTTCCAGGCTTTCCAATCCGTGTTCGAAAAGTTCAAGTACAAATCCGTGAAGCCTTTTGAGATATGGGGAGTTTTGAATGAGCACACGTCATATGAAATCTTGGCATTTGTTCATTCGTGGACCCGGTACGTCGGGTATTCTCTTGTAAAAGTGAAGATGGCCGGCGGCAAAATTGTCGTTGAGCAAAACCGGTTTCTTTTCGGCCATGACGTCAGTGACTTGCAATTGGAAAACAACCCGTATCACGTGCCGCTAGCTATGAAAATCTTGGACAACCAGGCAAATGTGAAAGTGGCCAATTTGATGCTTACGGACAGATCGATGGAGTTGGAGATTCCCCCGGCCCAGTTTTTGTGTTTGAATGCCGACAACCAGTTTTATTACAAAACGGTGTACGATCCTGACCTCCAACTGATGATTCTACAAAATATCGCGAGCAACAGGTATACCGGTTTGGACTTGATGGGGATGATCAAAGACTATGGGAAAATTTTAGGTCAGCCAGTGCCGAAACTGGACGCTGGCTTGTTTGGGGCAAATCAGCTCACGTTCTTAATCAAGATTTGTGATGAATTGGCTTCAAAACTGGCCAAAGTGGACTACGAAGTGCTCAAGTGTGCCGTGGGATACGTTGAAATCGTCAACTCTATCTTTGTGCATTTCACAGAGTACACGGAGTTCCACAAGTGGCTCGACCGGTTCTCGTCGCTTCTTTTGGAGAAGCTTCAGCCTTGGGATAAAGTGGTTTTTTTGCAGGCGAATGACTATGATAAGGTCGAGTTTGAGGTGCGCAATATCGTGCTCCAACTTGCAAGCCTGAACAAAGAGGCCCAGGGCATTTGTCGGCGGGTATACAAAAACCTTGTTAATTCCGGAGTCACCCAAAAGTTCGTGGCCAAAGAGTTGTACTCGCTGGTTTTCAACGTCACCATGGCAACAGCCAGCATGACGGAATATAAGCAGATTCTCTCGTTGGTGAAAAACGGCGACGTGTCCTTTTTGAAACACACCAACGGCACCGCCAACGAGGTACAAATGGCGGCGGTGTCGTCGCTTAGCTTCTGCCAGAAAAAGGAGTTGCTCGCCAAAACACTCAACTTTGTCAACAACAACATCGACTCCAAAATGATCGAGTTGGCCTTGATTGGGTTCAAGTACAAACACGACGCGGAGAGTAAGCAGATGATCTGGACGTGGTACAAGACGAACTACGATGGGTGGGTGAGGCGCTCGTTGAGAAAGGGCTCGGATTGGGCCAAGCAAATCGCCGTTGCTGTGGAGAATATCACCCGGCTTGTTTTGGGAGAAGTGATGCAGGGCAAGAAGGAGGAGATTGCCAGATTCATCAAGGAAAAAGTGAAGAGCTTGCCGCCCCATAAGCTTGAGGAAACTTACGGTGAGATTGAAGGGGGAAACGAGGAGAAACGCAGGATTGCAGCTTACTACGAGAAGCTTTGGGGCTAGGCCCGTAGGGCCACCTAAGTCTGAGTGGGCCGCCGCGGGCGAGTGTTCTCTAATGCATTGTATGACATTGTTGTCATCATAATCGTCATGCGTCTTTCTTGGGAGTGTTCTTCTTAGAAGAGCCTTTCTTAGAAGAGTCTTGTCTTAAAGGAGTTTTTCGCTGAGCCTTTTTTTGAGAGCATTTCATTTTAGCAGAGACTTTCTTTAGAATAGTATTTCTTTAAAGGAACATCTCCTCAAAGACCTTTTCTTAGTAGTCTTGCTTTAAAAAGAATCGTACTTTCGTCTTTCTATTAGCACACCGGTCTCTAGCACGATCATTTTGAAGAGCGTTTTTCTTTAGCGTCCCTCTTTGATGTCGTTCTTCTTTCACCTCCGTCTTTGAAAGCGTCTTTCTGGTATTTCTCTCATACTCTTCCTTTAAGATCCTTCTTTTAGAGCATCTTTCTTCAAAGTCCCTCTTCAGCAGAGTGTTCCTTTAGCTGTCTTTCTTTTGAGGAATCTCTTCTAATAGCTTCCTTCTTTAACATCCTTCTTTAACATCCTTCTTAGCATCCTTCTTTGACCTGCCTTCCCTAAAATCCTTCTTTTTTAGAATCCAGGGTACCCCTCAACACCAGAGAATCTGTCTCGGTTGACGCCCGCATCTCCTCCTCAACATCAAGATTCTCCTGGATGTTCCAAAGGTCCGCATACAACGAGCCTTCGCTTGCCAAAAGCTCGTGGTGTGTGCCCTCCTCAAACACCTCTCCCTTGTTCAAAACAATGATCTTATCGCTGTCGGCGATAGTCCGCAAACGGTGTGCAATCGACACGTTGGTTGCCTTGCTCTCACGGAACAAGCTGCGCAAAGTCCGGAGCAACGCCTGTTCAGTATGGGTGTCAAGAGCGCTAGTGGCCTCGTCGAAAAAAGTGATGGGTGCCTTTTTTAGCAAAAGCCGAGCAATGGCCAAACGCTGCTTCTCACCACCCGAAATCATCAAGCCTCGTTCACCCACAATGGTGTCCAAGCCCTCGGGCAAATCCTTCACCAACAGCTTCAAACTGACTTTCTCCACAGCAGTCGTTACTTCGTCGTCGGAAGCGTCGAGGCGTCCGTATCGAATATTCTCGCGAATGGAGTCGTTGAAAAGCGGGGTGTCCTGGGGCACAATGCCAATGGCCTGGCGCAAAGATTCAAGCGTCACACGAGAAATATCCTGGCCATCGATCAAGATACGCCCCGAGTCCACGTCATAGAAACGGAACACAAGTTTAAGAACCGTCGATTTGCCCAGCCCTGAGGGCCCCACAATGGCGACTTTTTCCCCCGGCGGAATCACAAACGAGGCGTTCTTCAAAATGGGCCGGTCTGGATGGTAGCCAAAAGTGACGTTTTCAAACGTGATGGTGCCTGGTTTGACTGGGTCGAGACGTAAAGGCGCGGCGTTCGGGTGGTCCTTGATTTCGACGTCGTGGTTCTGGAGCTGGAACAAGTTTTCCATGTCCAAAAGCGACTGTTTGAGCTCTCGATACACCGATCCCAAAAAGTTCAATGGCACCAGCAATTGGAACACCAACTGGTTGATAAGCACCAAGTCTCCAACACTAAGTTCGCCTGTGGCCACCCCCTGACACCCCATGTACATCATTCCCGTCAAAGCCAGGGTGAAAATGAGGTTCTGTCCCGCGTTTAAGTAAGCCAAGGACGTGGCCACCTTGATCGACGCATTCTGGTAGTTTGTGAGCGCCACGTCGTACTTAGCACACTGGTAACTCTCGTTGTTGAAGTACTTGACCGCCTCGTAGTTGATGAGCGAGTCCAAGGCCACCAGCGCCGCCTCGTTATCGGCGTTATTGGCTTGTCGGCGAAACTGGGTTCTCCACGCGGTTGTTTTTATGGTGAACACCGAATATGCAGCCATGGTCAAGCAGGTCACCGCGGCAAACGTCCCGCCGTAGTTGTAGGTTAGAATGCTGCACACAATGCCGATTTCAAACGTGATTGGGATGATGTGGAACACCATGGCCGTGAGTACATAACTGATGCCCTTGGTGCCTCGTTCTATGGCCCGTGTGAGCCCTCCTGTTTGGCTCAGGAGATGGAAATTGAGGTCGATATTAAGTAAGTGGCGGAAAGTGTTGTTGGCCACGCGTTTGATGGCCAGTTGGGCCACCAGGGCGAAAACGGCGTTTCGAAGCTCGCCAAATAACACCGACCCGAACCTAGCGCCTCCGTACGCCAAGATCATCGCGCCCATCACCGTGGCCACCGTTCCCGGTTGCGTGGCCCAGTCGATATTCATCTCGTCGATGATTTGTTTGAAGAAAAACGGCACCTGGACGTTCAAAACCTTCAGTCCCACCAAAAGAAGGAGCGCCAACACCACCCTCAACTTGAACAGCGGCTTGTTTTTGGGCCAGAGCGTCACAAGGAGCGACCGGAGCATTTTCGTCTCGGAATTCAGGATCTTGCGCCCGAAAATCGACTGTGTGCTTGACGCTTTGGCTCGGTTCAGGTTGGATTCACGTGTGTTTTGCGTCTCCTGTGCACCTGGTTCTGTGGCCAGTAGATCCGGCGGCAGCGCCTCGTTTTTCCCCGTTTTTTCGGGCCCGCCGTTTACTTGCGAAAGATATCTTGTCAATTGACCCGGTTTCCTGGCAAAAACCGGATGTTGTGGGTGGATTTGGCCAAGCAGAGAAAACGAGCGAAACCCGGTAACGTGGTGCCGAGCCGAGGCATGCATGAGCCGTTTGAAACTGTAAATTGGGGACAAATACCGGGCAAAAACAGCCGGGCCACGGGCCACGCTGCGTGCCACGCTGTGTGCCATTAGCAGCGGCGCTTGTTGAGAAAACGGCGGCATCTTTTGGGGTTTAAAAAGGAAGAAAAGGTGGAAAAGAGACGGACTTCGGTTTCACTGATGGTTTTGATAAGATGCCGCCTCAGCGTGGTGCGAGGTGATGTTAATAATGCGCGGGCCTGGCCAGGTGAAGGAAAAAAACAAAAAAAATGATACAATCTTAACGCCACAGTAGTTACTCTTTTTTTTTTTTTTTTTTATTTCATTTGGAAGATAAGAATTTTTTGTTGTGCTGCTCAAAATAATGTAATGGATCTGGCGCATGGATTGGTTGTAAAGCGGCGGGGTCAGTCTAAGAGATATCGAAAGGACGGACTCTAGTGTGAAACATAACCATCTTTCTGGCTTTCAAGCTAACGACACTGTCACTTCCCTTCGGGTTTTTTTTTTTGGTATTATGGACTTTCCTTTCTTTGTTTCACGATTTCTCGTCTTTTCTTGAGCAGCCTCTATTGTTCCAAAATCTGCTTGGACTATCATCTTAAACTGCTGCGTTGTTAGCATCTGTTCTGTACTTATAGAGCTCATTAAGACTTTTGCTCCGTTAGGCATAACCAAGATTCTTTGCTCTTGCTTATTCTCCAGATGGTTTATCTTCGAGTGTTGTTTTGATAAATACTTCTAAGATTTCGTAGGAAAATCTTTACAGATGACGTTGCATAATGGTAGAGACTATTCCAAAGTGTTTCTGGTCTAATATTCTCAAACATGGCAAGACACTTCTCAGTTACTTTCTGCCCTGAAATGCACTTTTCCTGGTCGAAACCGCTTCTTTGAGAACTCACTTGAGCGAATCTTCGAACGAATAATTCACTTCCCTTTAGTTTCCTTTTTTCCATGTTTTTCGGGCTTTTAGCTTGTCATTGAGGATCTTCAATGAAAGCAAAAAGCACTCGTCGTAGTCGCTCCGGTGAAACAAGTGACGAACATTGACGAACATTGGCGAACACTTCCAAACATTCTCCTTATGAAAGATACCATACTTGTGTGGGTTTGGTCGAAACTGAAAAGTTTGGCTGTGACTTCGCCAACCTTCATAACATCTGGTTCTAGCTTAAAGGTATCGTCATTTCTTATCCCGTGCTTACCCAAAGACCCAGCTGTAAAATGGCCGAATCTCGTGCCAATGCGTTACGTCCAGCATTAAGATGATAATCTACAAACAGACCTACAAACAGCCACTACAAACAGACCTACAAACAGACACTACACACAGTCGGTTTTCTGCACATATTGGTCCAGCATGTAAAGGTGTAGTTATCACATTGAAAACTTTAAGACTTCATCATGATCAGAAAATAACTCGAACATCGACCAGCTGATGTTTTCCAGTGCCTCTATGTTTTTATTTGCCTTTGGTTGTCTTTCAATCCCCTACTACTTGGCATTCTCTGTAATGAGTTACCCAAGCTTGTGCATAATTTACAGTTAAGATGGGGTTCGTCACTCATTGTTCCCAGTCCTATCTTATGCTCCAAGGTTTGTCGAAACGCTTTGTTCAACTATAATCCCATACTCGGTTTTTTACAAGTTATTGCAAGATATACCTGGTAGTCTCAATTGTTCGTTCTTGGGCTTATGTGAATTCTGGAAAGGTTTAAAACATGGTTAACGAAGTCAAGGCGGGAAATATTGCGGCATAAAGATGCATCCTTGAAATTAGAAATGAAATTATATTTACCCGTCCTCTCATTACGTTTCTTTTTGCTTGGTTTACTTGTAAGACTAGCATACTAACCGAGGTAATCAGCTCAAAGCCGGAACAAGCTAGAGCAATACTTAGAGTTCTGAAAAAGGATACAATTACCCGAATCAAAATGCTCCCTGGGGTTCAAAGAACAATACTTTCGAAAAAGAGTTTCAAGTTTCCCCCAAAACACTGCTTAGTTAGTCTCTGAAAAGAAGGAAGTGATCCGATTGATGAACTTCAAAACATTCGAAAAAATTCAACTCATCGCTGGACATCACTGAATTACGTGGCAGACGCAATTCTAAACCACCACTAAGGACCACTTTCTTCTCTCTTTCTCCCAAACCGTGTATTTTAAAAACCTATTTACGTTGCAGAATCTCCTCCTCTAGTTGGTCGAGTTGATCTTGGAACTCATCTCGGCCTGCTTAACCAAACTGATTGGAGCATCCATCCGTGGCAACATCACCTCAACCATACGGATCTTGGTGTTCTCGTTGAAGTCGGGACGCTCAAACAACTCGTTGACCTCGTCCACGGTCGAAACACGCACTGTTTCGTAGTCCTTGGCACCAAACACAGGGAGCAATTGCAAGTTGTTCCATGGCTGGATGTCGTTGTAAGAAGCGGTTTCTCCGTGGATCAATCTCTCGATGGTGTAGCCGTCGTTGTTCAACACGAACAAGTAAGGCGTGGTGTGCCACTTGCACATGGTGGAGATCTCCTGCACCGTCAATTGCAAGGAACCGTCACCCACAAACAAAATGACTCTCTTTTTAGGGTCGATTTCTTGCGCAGCCATCACTGCACCAAGTGTGGCACCAACCGTGTAACCAATGGAGCCCCACAACACCTGGGAAATACCCACACAGTTGTCTGGGAAGTTGGACTGGACAATACCGAAAGCGGAGGTACCGGTTTCGGTGATGATGATGTCGCCTTCTCTGAACCACGACGACACCTTTTGCCACAACCACTCCTGGGAAATGGCTCCATCACCCTTGGGCGACGCCACACGGTCCACCTTAGGTACGGGCACCTCCTTGTAGTGGCCCACGTGCTTCTCCACCACGCCCAACAACTTGTTCAAAGCCTCCTTCATCTGCACACCAGGGAACGTGGCCTGTCTGATCTTGGTGTAGTCGGAGTGGAATTCGATGATGTTCTTGGTCTTGTATGAGTACGAGAACGATCCGGTGTTGAAGTCCGACAACATGGCACCAACAGACAACACCAAGTCGGCAGATTCCACTGCGTCCTTCACCTTAGGGTCGGAAAGCGAACCGACGTACACACCTCCAAAGCGAGGGTCCAGCTCGTTCACTGTCGACTTACCCATGGGCGTCACGTAAACAGGAAAGTTGGTCTTTTTCACCAATTGCTTCACCTCCTCTTTGCAGCTGTGTCTTGAAGCACAGGCGTCCACCAAAATGACAGGGTTCTGTGCCTGCTCAATCAACTTCAACACGGTCTCAATGACCTCTTCCTGTGCGTCAGCATCGTTGGGCTTCAACGACACGTCAAGTGGAGTGTCCAACAACGAGGCAGGAACGTTCAAGTCCACCAAGTTAGCAGGCAAACCCAAGTATACTGGTCTTTGGTGCACGTAAGCCTCACGGATGCAACGGTCGATTTCCGAGGGCGCCGAGTTGATGTCGCTGATGAACGAAGTCGTCTGCGAGATGTTGTTAGACATGCGGTGGAACACGGTGAAGTCACCGTTACCCAAAGTGTGGTGCAACAACAACTGCTTGGCCTGGGACGAGATGGAAGGCACACCGACCACATGCAACAAACCAACGTGTTCGGCGTAAGCACCACCGATTCCGTTCAATGCCGAGAGCTCACCCACACCAAAGGTGGTCACCACGACACCCAAACCCTTGACTCTCGAATAACCGTCGGCAGCATAAGCGGCGTTCAATTCGTTGGCGTTACCGGCCCATCTCAACCCATCTACTTCATAGACCTTGTCGAGAAGAGACAAGTTGAAGTCGCCAGGCACACCGAAAATGCTCTGGACCTTGAGTTGGTGCAATCTCTCAAAGAGGTATCTTCCCAAAGAAATCTCCGACATGTTTCTTGTATGTTTTGTACTGAGTGTTTGTGTTTTGTGTGTTCAGTCCTGAAAAGTCTTGAATACTGGATTTGAAAGAAAGCCTGTTTTTCTCAGAAGCAAGAACGAGCTATATATACCAGCAACAAGGTAAGCTTCAGCCGGACCTGAGTGTGCCATGGAAAAGCGGTGGCATGACCGCGCAAGCGTAAGCGCATATTCCACAGCAACCTCTCGTGCGGCGCGCGCTGCCGTTAGCGCATACTGACCCTGCTTGAATGCAGGTCCGAATCTCCCGCGGGTTCCAAAGGATCTGGTGTTGCAAAAAGGGGTCCCGCCCCCGAATCTCGGCATTTGCTCTTTTTGACGGCGAACACATCTAAGTTGTTTTTGGGGAACAGAGAGAGAAAACAAATCATATCCTTTGGTTCCTGCACATATGCCACATCCTCGACAAAGGCACGACGGGTGCAAATTACCTGGGTTTCGACGGAGTGGGCGGCTGTGTACGGCTGAATCTAGAACAGTGAGATGAAAGTTGCGAACGTGCGGAAGTGCACGGGATGTACGGGTGTGCCACTGCGAGTATGCGAGTATCAATCAGCCAGGCGCCGCATCGGAGCAGAACGGGAAGGTACAGTATGCGCTTACGCGGGTTTGGGTGGCGGACAAAGGAGCAATTTCGTGATTGGGTGTAGGACGACAAAAATTAGCCAAGCCAGGTGATTCGGCCGTACCACTGCCCTAGTGGATTACTAATTCGGTATAGAACACGACGTAAGCGAAATATGGGCGAAGAAACGGAGAAGTGTAAATTTCTGGAGGTCACGAAATTTCTCACCTTAATTTCGGAAATGCTCCAAATTTATTTGATCTGCGCTGTTCGGTTTTATCCCAATACTGGTGTCTGCCTAATCGTGTTCTTCCTTTGCTGATTCTCTGCGGAATCTGTAGGGCTCATAACCAAACTCTTCTCATTCGCTTGAAAATTATCATGAGTTAAAACCAGAATGAACAGGGTAAAATCGAGAGAAACAAAAAAAGAAAGAAAAAAACCCAGATTCTTAAACGGCGTTAACGGTAAACTATTCACTTTCTTTTTTCAAAGACCTGAATCAGAGCAAAATACCTCTTTTGTGTGTAGGGTATAACTCGTCAGAAGCAACCCGCACGATCTCTCGGGCACTTTGAGTTGTGTTACGATTTATTCATATCTCATTTGAAATTTTTTTTTCATCTAAGATATTTCAAAATCAAGAGTAGACTGAAGAGTTTTCTCTTGGATCGAGTCTGTCCTGAGGTGTACTAATTCTTGCTCCATTTCTTGTTTTCTATTGATTCTGTCTTCTTGGCCCAAAAGAGAGCTTCGGCCGACAGTTTTCTCATTTATTATCTCAAGCATGGGAATTTCAAAACCCGGGATTCTTCCTGAAAAAATAGAGATCAGGCCAAAAGTCAAGATATATCTTCAGTTTTGGTTTATCAGTATCTTAGAAAATCCAGGAGGGAGGGGACACAGGGAAAAATGTTATTGTTGGAAAAAAATCGTAGTAAAGGATTTGGCATGGCTCACCGTGAGCACTGAGAAGTACAGATTTCCTTGTTATTTTCTTCGTTTTGAGTCTGGCTGTTTCCACCAACAAAAAAAAAAAAAAAAAAAAAAAAAAAAAAAAAAAAAAAAAAAAAAAAAAAAAAAAAAAAAAAAAAAAAAAAAAAAAAAAAAAAAAAAACGAAATACGAAAAAACTAGACTATTCACAAAGTTCCTTTCCAAGTAAAACATGTCTTACGGATTCCGCTTTGCCTTGTGAAGAATGGCCGGTTTTCACCACCACGACAATACAACACACCGTGAATAAATTAGAGTTGTTACTCAGCCATACAAGAATGATAATAAGCACTCAAAGAAAGTGGCACCGAAGAGGAAAAATGCTTTTAAAGCATGGTACATGTCTAGTTCTGACTAATTTCCTCTCACTCTTTTTCCTTTATCTCTTTCTTTCTCCCAGTGATCGCTTTGATGACCATTTTTGTTCTTAGACTCTTACGCCCTCAAGAACTAGAGCTCATAACCATGAGAATGCCCGTCCGTATGACATAAACTGCGACAGAGGGATAAAAGATTGAGGAGAGAGAATAGAAAGAGAAAAAATAGAAAAAACTAACAACAAAACTAAGAAGTGAGGATTTGTTGATGTGTCTAGTGATTTCTCCTATACCGTCCATGCCATTTTCTCGTTCTTTATTCTTCTTCTTCTCTTTTTCACTTGGTTGAGCTATCCCTTGTGGGCTCATAGTCGAACAATGATAACCTGGGTCCTGCGGTACATGATGGCACAACGAATCTACAACCGTATTAATATGAATACAGGGGTTTGCACTCACTACAAGCATTCTTTCTAGCTGACCCATTGCGAGCTCCGACTATATAATGAGTGGCATTCCCACTCCATTCCCACCCTAAATGTGGAAATCCAGACTGATTTCACTAGCAGATGTAACTTAGTTACTCAAATAAGAACCCTGACACTCGCAGCCACACACGCGTGCGACAAGAAATCGAGATAATAGAAATAAATAGTAAGCGAACAGTGAGAAAAAAAAAGCTGAGAAACAGAATAAGCCCATAACTCTTCCACAATTATCATCGCTGCCTGCTCGCCGTTCCCCGTTCCCCTCTCAACTCAAAACCTAAAGCTTTAGTGATGGCTTTCTCTTGCCTAGTTAACCTTATCCGCACCCACCTTCCGCAACGCCCCGCCCCGTCGCAACCTTAAACCAGAGGCCGGGTAACCCCGAGCAGGCGCGCGCACATCACCTGAAATCCATGTGAACGTTGCCCCGTGACTTGTCAACAATCCCTCCTCCTAATCACGTTGTTCTCATCACGTTTCTGAAATCACGTTTTAATCACGCTTCGATAATAACAACATTTGCAGCAGCCAATTTGCAACACCTGATAACAACAACAACACCAACACCAACGAGGCCTATCCTTGCATCGTTCTGGTACCCACCACAAAGGAAAAGAAGCCCCCTGTCTGTGCGTCTATTTTTTTTCTCCTTCTGGTTTTGCGCCCCTCATATTTACCCGCCAACCCACGTTTTCATACCCGGGCGCGTAAATCCCCCAGTCACCACCGCAACATACAATGGTTGAAAAAAGAGAAAATTCCGACAATTACGGCGACCAATCAAAAAAGGCCAAAATTGCCGACCACAAAAAGGATGACATTGCCATTGACTCGGAGTTGTTGGGTGACCAGTCGTCGTATAATGGCCAGGGCGGGCCTGATCAAAACGACACCAAACATGAAGAAGACGAAGATAACGAAGCAGCAGTGGCGGCAGCCGCTTCTTTGGTTTCCGATGCTGAGACTACAAATGCCGCTGCAGCTGCCTTGAGTCACCAACAGCCTCTTCACCACCATCATCATCAACAACAACTGCACCACCAGGAACAACAACACTATAATCAGAGAATGACATACGAAAGCCACTACGGGCCACAGATGCATTCGGCGAACGCTGCGGTAAATGCGGCGCAGCAACATCATCGTTCGGATAACACGATTTTGCAGCCCACAACGTTGCCTCAGAACAGCGGAAACAAGCCTCCGCATGGCTCGGACGAGTGGCATCGGGTCAGACGCGAGAACCACAAGGAGGTTGAGCGCAGAAGAAGGGAGTCGATCAACCTGGGCATCAAGGAGTTGGCACAGTTGATCCCTACCCCCGACACGAACAAGGCGCAGATCATCCAGCGCGGAATCGAGTTCATCAGACGTTTGAAGGAGAATGAAAACAACAACATTGAAAAATGGACCTTGGAGAAGTTGTTGACGGAGCAGGCTGTGAGCGAGCTTAATGCGTCCAACGAGAAGTTGAAGGCGGAGTTGGAGCGGGCGTACCGCGAAATCGAGGCCTTGAGAAGAAAGCTCGAAGAGAAATAGACGTTAGAGGTTGTGGATCCGAGCGGCTGTCGATGCCGTTCGTTTCTACACTGTGTATTTTAGTCCAAATGTATTATTCGCTGTATTAGCTGGGGGTGGGAGTTGTGTATGCTGATGAAGGTATGACTTTTCGGCAAAAAATAAACAACAATAATAATGATAATAATAGTGCCACAGTCAAATGTTTTGTGTATTTGTCGCCCGAGAGATTCTTCCGTTTATCGTCTCCTTAAGGCAATATGCTAATGCTATTGTTTTCCGTTCGATTGGCCCGTTTGGCCGTTTGCTCCCGGCTCGTGCTCTGTTTTGGCCTTTCTTTCAGCCCTTTGTTTTGCAATCTGGTCCTTCATCATTTCATGTAATTTCTTAAATGCCGCCACTCTTGCCTCGTACGAGGTGTAGTCTGTATTAAGACGATACAAGAACGGCTCGTACCTCAAAGGGTAGAAGTCGGGCGCATTCCCAACAATGTCTTCGGTGGTCTTTCCGAAAAGAAGCCTCATGATCTCCGCCTCATGAACAGCAGTTAGTTCTCGTGACAGAAGATAGTCCATAAGCAAGTCATCGGCAAGCAAAAGGTCTAGAAGGTCGGATTCCGAGAGCCCGAGCAAAAGCTTGATTTCCTTATTATTCAAGTTTCCTTTTGTTTTGGGAACCTCAATCGTCGTATGGTTGTTGGCTGGCGTCGTGTAATACACCACCCATTCGTGTCTATGGCGCATGAAAAACCGAAGTATATCTTGATCCACCCAGAGCCTCAACTGGGGGATGAATAGCCGGCCTTCAAAGTACTTGTGCAACAACCCTCCGTCCTCATACTCGTGAGTAAGAAGGGCTGAGTAGTGTTTTGGCACATAAGCCACCTCCCCCTCAGCAAAAGTCTTGACCAACGGCGAGAGTTCCGTGAGGCTTGCAAAGTGGAAGTTGCGGCAGTTGTACACCTGCAACTGGTCGTTTATCTCGTAGTTGGGACGGTCGTGTTTGGACCCATCGGGAATCTCGTCGGCGTACCGGTCGGGGCTTTCGTCCTGGGAAACGGCAAGCGCCGTGATATCGACATAGAGACCCGTGTCGATGTCGATGAAACGGGCGTCGATGTTGTTGTTGCCATTGCTGTGGTGGCGCGTGGCAATAAAGCTACTGCAGTCCAAGAAATACCGGCCAAACCCATCTTCACTGTCCTCAATGATCAACAGCTGGTTGAACTTGACGCTGAGCTTGTGCAAGCTCATCACGGGCACTTGCACGTCGATATCGTTATCCCATGGAAACGCCACGCCGTTCCAGTACCACGACAAAAGCGATCCGTGGGCTATCCACGTGAGAATACCCTGTTTCCGCGTGAAAGAAAGCCAGCTTCTCACTAGCCGATGCAACGTGTTGGCGTGGTCCACCGTGCCAATCTTAAACCCACTAAAAAAGCGCCAGTCGTAATGGTCGCCGAACGGGTTGGCGAAGATCCTGGCCTCGTAGAAGTACTTGGGCGCAGTGTCCCACTCGGCCAAGGAGTATTTGACGGAGTTTTCGTAGCTGTGTACTTGGTCTTCGGAGGATCCCGAGGGCCGGCTCGCGTCGAGATCGCTCAAGATTCTCGTGGCGTTGTAAACGAAATCTTCGTGTTTCAAGTGCACTTCGTACGCGTGCACCACCTCGTCGCTGGCGGGCGGATGTGTTTTCTGGAGTTTTTGGAACTCGTCCAAGGTGTTGATGGTTTTAGGCATGTCGTTTGCAGCCAAATGTTCCTCCACCATGGAGTTCGTGAGTAATTTGGACTTTTCCCGTGCAACCCCCACGGTATAGGAACCGTCTTTTGTGAGGAAAGTCAACGACACCGGATTCGACGCCAGCGTGTATAAATACGCCTTTCCTAGCAAATTCGACATGTGCTCCCTCCCACGGCCAAAGTACTTGTCGATGACAAAACCAAGCCCGTGGTTTTCTTCCGATGTTTCTTTGCGGCAATACTCGGCGGGATCAAGTGCCCCCGTTTCGAGAATATCGTCCAGATCGGGCCATTCACGGTTCTGGTACGGCCTCTCGTCGAACTGAGAGCACGAAACGGCGTCCTTATTGGCGGCAAAAAGGTACGGATTAAGCGGGGTCATGTCCACCCAATCCGACCAGTGGAACTGCACTTGGCGCCCATCTAGAGTGTCTGGATTACGGTTGATGTGGCTGTAATAAAGTGCCAAAGTAAAGCGTGGATCGAACGGCGCAATCACCGGTCGGGTAACAACCGAGTCCAAATAAAAAGACGGCACCTCTAATTCTGATTGGTGCCTTTTTAGTTTTGTGTCGAGAGACCAGAATCTATCCTCGATATCGTCACGGACTTTCTCATGAAAGATTTCCATCACCTGAGTATTGAAGGGCGACCTGATATCAGAAGCTTCTTCGGGGGAACCCGAAAATAGCGAAAACGATAGCGAGTCAATTAAATTGGATGTTTTTGTGTACGCCCTGGTGGTGGACAGTGCCAGCATCAATATTAGGAGGAATGCTAGAGAGAGTACAGTGACTATTTGCACGTAGCGTCTCCGTATTCTCCACATGGTTTAATGTTTTTGTATGTTCTCCTTTGGTTTGTGTATTGGCGGCTGTCGGCGGCTATTTCTTTAAAAACCGAAACAAAACAATGGGAACCAAAGAAGCCTATTATTTAAAAGCTCACAAGGCCGTTTTTCGGGTTGTTTCTGCACTGCCAATTGGGCATGAGTGTGCCAGCCCTATTCAGAATGCCCACAAGCAGTCGTATACGGGGCTAAGTTTCGTATGTAGCCTTTCAAAACAAAATATGGATAAATCCAAAAACAATCGCTAAAAAAGCACTTTGTAGGGGTTGTCTGTCGAAAGTGGATCCAGAGCTAGAGGCGGATCAAAAGTATAGCTAGCCAGGGCACGCGCGGTGCTAAGCCTTATAAGTCTATAATATCAAGCCAAGCGCCGTAAGAAAATAAGTAAAAAACCCACAGAAAGAATGTGGGAGGAAGAACATTAATAGAGATCGAACAGAGAAAATGTATAAAAGAGATTGCGCCGTGTGATGGTTTCAGCAAATTGTAATCTAATTGCAGTTACGAGGCAGGGCTGCATGACAAAAGCGATGTTCCTGCGCGTACTGTACATGCCAGCACTGCGTTTTGCAACTGCAAGTCGGGAAAAACATGGGGCACGGTTGGGGAACATCTCAACGGACCTTTAGATAATGTATTAAAGAATGAAGTAAGAGAGAGCTACAGTTGAAGCACCAGGTATACTACATATGTTCTTTTGCACTTTTTGATCCATTTTGAGCAGGGACCCTGAATTTAGAAACAATACCTGGCTTGATATTTCATATGTGCTTTTAGTGCTGTTCCTGAAGTGGGTGCAACGCACACAGCGCCAAGAAAACGAACAGGGCGGAAATGAAAAAGAAAGCCGCGGTTGTAGGGTAGCGTGGGCACGAATGATGTGGGTGGATCGCCGGAGATGGACGAGCCCGGCCTGTATGCAGTCCACGCGTCGATTGGACCTTTGTATGGTTTGACCAATCCTCGGTGGTTTGCTTGGAGGTGACGCTTAATTCTTCAAACAGACTGGAAGCGTTTAAAAGGAACGACTTCCAAATATGGATTAGGTATTAATTTCGAGCTGAAAAGCATCAGGATCGGCTTACTAGGGCCTTCTTTGAAAATGCTCAAACTCTCGGTGTGTCTCGACATCTCAGGTGTCAATAGCCTCGGCTGTCAGATCGAGATCGCGCACTGCATACAGGAGAGGTTAGGCACCCCTCGCGTTCCTTTATTTTTCCGCAATTTGAATAAAAAAAAAAAAAAAAAAAAAAAGCAGCCATGAGGGCAGAACAAACGCCATATGCAGCTCAACTCTCTACTTTTTTCGAAAATATCTTATTCCTCAAACCCTTTGCCCAAACATATGTTGGCTGTGCTCAACAGCCTTGATAGTTTACTTATCTGGCGGCTTAAACCTTGGCACTGCCGCTGCACATGACGAAGTACATGTTGTCAGGCATGCTCGGGACTGAAAAGTGGTGAGACAATCGGGCTAGCAACCCAAATTAACCCAAATTATGCTTGCAACAATTCCCCCAGACTTTTGTAACCCCCCCCCTAGTCGTTCCTAACCATCTCCATTCTCTGAGGCGGTTCCTTTACACTTTTGAGAAAGATTAAAAAGAAAAGAAAATAAATACACTGCCTCTTTCTCTTACCGCTTTTGCCGAAATGCGGGCAAGTGCGCAACGCTGGCTTGCTGCTGAACGCCTCATGCCATAAGCCCCGATCGAATCTATCTTGTGGTTTTATCTTGATATGTACATCGTAAAGGCTGGTACCCCTAGACAATGTTCTTAACCCCCAGACCGGTGTTGAAGTCTTGTGCCCACAGTGTGGAATGAAACACCCAATATCCAAGAAGTGTTGAAACAGGCGCAAAGCCACATTGGTGGCCCACATTTTTAAGTCACACGAGGTTACCATATTCGCACCATCTAAGCCACGAGAATAGAAAAACGATCTTCATGCTCGTGTTATATTCAGCTGTAGGGCCCCGTAATGAAAAAAGCTAGGATGCTATCTTGCGCAGGAAGACAAGGGTGTTACTTTTCGGGGGTTTTATCTCTTTATCTTTTTATCTTTTTTTTTTTTTTTT
Organism: [Candida] golubevii; assembly: GCA_030582695.1. NCBI lineage: Eukaryota > Fungi > Ascomycota > Pichiomycetes > Serinales > Metschnikowiaceae > Metschnikowia > [Candida] golubevii. The sequence continues at coordinate 149,499 of JAJMGV010000022.1, read as the reverse complement.
TTTTTTTTCTTTCGACCTTGCAAAATGCTGGAAGTCTCGAATTGAGTTCGAGATTCTATTCTTTCCTCTTCATTTTCTACGAGAGACTAATACTCTCCGAATTACAGGGCAACACTGGGAATTTGCTGCTTTTATTAGTAGAATGCTTAAACTCATGGGTGCCAGGTTTTCACGCAAATGTTAGAACTGCGTAAAGACCGGTCAGTCTTGAAATTGACGTTATCCTTTTACATCACTTAAACTTCTTTCCAAATATATTTCAAAGTCACCTCTTTTCATATGCTCGAAAAGATCCCAAACAGAAACAACTACAAACAAAAGACTGAAGCTATTCTTTGAAGCTTTGTGGTTTGCTCGATACAGTTTCCAAATCCTCAACATGTCAGGGAGATTTCTGGCTATAGCACAGCACTGGAAAAATAACGTAAGCGCTACCTAAATGACACTCTATGATGCAACGTTTTAGCTCACCTGAAAACCCGATTCTACTTTTTTAGGTGCTTTGGACGTCTTTTGAAACATAAACATTCATAGTTCTCTCAATATAACCTTACTGAACATCATACATTTAGTGTCGACATATCCACGCGGTTAGTGAAACTGGTGGTTTATACAGCTCTTGCCAAAAATGGATTGAATCAACGTTTTGCATGTTCCTTGTCTTACACTGTTCAAGAAGTGCCTAGAGGACATAAATAAACAAATTTCACAAGAACTGAGTTCGAGAAAGACAGAAGCAACAAAAGAGATCTGATATAGCCTCATCAAACCAAAACACGCCAAAAATGGGTCTACATCATCTTGCCTTTTTTCAATGTGAAGCGTCCTATGTTAAGCAGATGAAGTCTATTCAGACGCCTTGAAGTTGTACTAGGCGAAAGACACATAAAGAAAAAAAGGAGAAAAAAAGGAGAAAAAAAGAGAAGAATAAAACATGCAAATACGAAAAGATAAAAAAACAGGAAGAGTAAGGAGAATAATAAGAGCAGCTAGAAGAGTTGGCATGGGTTCCAGTTTGATCAGTGTTCACACATGCGGGATCCATCATCTACTACTGATCAGATCCCGCACCGCATCCAAAAAACAATTAATTGAAAGGCCTGATTAACACCAAAAAGTCCTATTCAAATACAGAAAAAAAAAAATATAAAAGGGTATACCCTTACAAGGGAAAACACCACGATATTCCAGGAAATTTCTTCCACACGCCACCGGCGCCACCGAGCAATAATCAGCCAATTATCAGGCGCTTATCAGGAATGGAGATTGCCCGGCATATAGTGCCAGACTCGGTCACCTGCTCGGTTTTTCTTGTGTCAATTCCTGCAAATAGCCAGGACTCTTATCGCTTCGGCCGCTTATCAAGGCAAATATCAGTGCTTCAACAACCAGCAAACATTGGTGGAAAAAATGAGAAAAGAACTTTTACATGATTCATCTGTTTCTCTAACCGTACAACCTCTATTACTTCTTATCTGAGCTTCTTTGCCGATTATTTCGGCCAGACCCTAATCTTTCCCCGCCAGTTATCTCGGATAAGCCCGAGGCGATTTCGCGCGTACTGCAGGTAACCCAAGATAAAGAACTTTTCGACACGCGCAACATAACCTAAGCGCTCACGACTACACTTCTTCATGCCTAACTTATATATGACGTCGAATCCGGAAAAACGTGAAGGACGGTCCAACCAAAGTGGCTCCGAGCTTTAAGGTTAGTTTGGTCTGCATTTAAGGTGTGTTTGATCTGATTTGGTTATTGTTTCATCGGTGTTTCATCCTTGTTTCATCAGTGTCTCACAACTGTCGCTCAATAATATCTTCAGCTTCCTCATGTTCAGCTTCGCTGATGTTTCTGCCTGGTCTAGCCGCGTGTTTCGCAAGTGTACTACTAAGGAAGGCGTGTTCGGCGACTACGACTATGGCTACCTTTTTGTGCCCGACATTCCGTTTTCCCGCCGGCCGCCAAAAACACAGCCCTTTTTTGGGTTGAACTCAGAAATGCCGCTTTTTCTTGGGTTTGTGCTTGGGCTTCAACATGCGCTTGCCATGCTAGCGGGTGTGGTGACGCCGCCCATCATTATAGCTGCAACGGCCAACTTGCCCGCCGACTCCTCGGAATATCTTGTGTCGGCGTCTTTAGTGGTGTCGGGGGTTCTATCGTGCATCCAAATCACCCGTTTTCGCATCTACGGCACGCGCTACTTCGTCGGCACCGGCTTGCTCTCGGTTGTGGGTACATCCTTCTCCACCATCAGTATTGTGTCCAATGCGTTCCCCATAATGTACGAAAATGGCATTTGCAGGGTCGATAACGGCGTGCAACAACCGTGTCCACAGGGCTATGGGCTTATTTTGGGCACTGGCATGGTGTGTGCGCTTCTCAGCGTGGCTCTCTCGTTCACACCGCTGCGTGTGCTCCACAAGGTGTTTCCTGCCATTGTAACGGGTCCTGTGGTGTTGTTGATTGGTGCCAGTTTGATCCAGACTGGATTTGAGGATTGGGTCGGCGGATCGAACTGCGTGGATGCACTTTGTGGTCACCTTCAGTTACCATGGGGACTGGCTCGGTTTGTGGGGTTGGGGTTCCTCGTTTACGCATCGATTGTGGCTTGTGAGCGATTCGGGTCGCCGCTCATGAAGTCGTGTGCGGTCGTTTTTGGCTTGCTTGTGGGATGTGTAGTAGCGGCCGCATGTGGGTACTTCTCCGGAGCGTCCGTGGCCGCGGCTCCTGTGGTGACGTTTCCATGGGTGCACACATTCCCCTTGGCAGTTTATGGCCCGTTGGTGCTTCCATTTTTGGCGGTTTATGTCGTGTTGGTGATGGAGGCTACAGGAAACATTACTGCCACGTGTGATGTGTCTCGGCTTGAGGTGGAAGGCCCGCAATTCGAGTCCCGGATCCAAGGCGGCATCTTGTGCGATGGGCTCAACGGTATCTTATCCGGATTAATGACGGTGACACCCATGCTGACGTTTGCCCAGAATAACGGTGTGATTTCCGTGACCAAATGTGCGAACCGCCGTGTGGGATATTGGTGTGCGTTTTTCTTGGTGACGATGGGGGTGTTTGGCAAATTTGCCGGTGCCATTGTCGCGATCCCGAAACCTGTATTGGGCGGCATGACCTCGTTCTTGTTCACATCGGTGGCGGTTTCTGGGATCAAGATCATATCCACCACGGACTTCACGCGGAGAGATCGTTTCTTGCTCACGGCTTCGCTTTTGCCCGGAATCGGTGCTACATTGGTACCGTCGTGGTTTGCCCATGTCTTCACTTATTCCGGTGATAATACGGCACTCCAGGGCTTTTTCGACGCCATTCTGTTGGTGATGAAGACGGGATTTGCTGTGACGGGGTTTCTCGGCTTGTTCTTGAACTTGCTCTTGCCCCAGATCCCGGACGATGTCGAGGAGATCAACGAGGTGGTATTGGAGACTGTGGGCCTGGCAGATGAACATGCTCTACAGACATATGCAACAAAGGAGCAACAGGCCATGCAAGTTTCTGTGATGAGAGAAACGCTGTCTTCGGAAGTATGAGAAGCAAGATCTTGATGGAATGGGAACAATCGGATGAAACGGCGAGGAAAAGAACCTTCTCAAATGCCTTGTTCCGGCTAGAGTGTCAAGCATGCCAAGTTACAAAATCTGGGATAGCTAATGAAGAAGTGGGGGATCGAGGACAGGCTCTACCCACCTCTCCTTTTTGGTCGTGAGCGAGACGTTGCGCTGGGAAAGAAAAAGAACTGCATCACGTACTAGGAGGAAGATTGGCTGAGACTGCCGGGCGCATGCAGCAGGCTATCTAACTCGATAACTTTCTAATAGTGAGAGAAATACGTCCTGTTTCGGGTTTCTCCGTGGCACTTGCTTGGATCTCTCAAGAAGATGGATTCCTTGATTCAAGGCACCATATCATCAAGAAGAACTTCAGTGAGCAATACGAGGCTAGATTTGTCATGTTTGAGGTGGACAGCACCGAAAACAATAAGTCAATATTCTTGCAGAACATGAAGGGATCCCAATTACCAATTGCCGTCGCTCATGGTGAGGGTAGAGCTAGCTTTGCCAACGACGACGTCAAGAAAGCGTTCTTCTCCACTGACAAGCAATCAGTGATCAGATATGTTGATAACTACAGAAAAACCGCCAAGACATACCCATTTAACCCCAACGGTTCTCCAGAAGGTGTGGCGGGTATCTCGAATGGTAACGGTCGAGTTTTATGATGCCTCACCCCGAGAGAGTCACGAGATTAGAGTCCAACTCGTACTACCCTAAGAAGGAGGCGGCTGAATGGGAAGGGTATGGTCCCTGGATTGCGTTGTTCAAATCTGCTCGACAGTGGGTTGGAGACAACTTCTAGTGTCATAAAGGATGATGTCAGATAGATGATTTTATAAAAGTAGAAAAAAACGATAGAAAACATTGATGTGAGTCGTATACTTGATGCCGTAAATACGGTTAACTAGGTTTAATGGTGGAGTATAGATGGAGTTCGAATCAAGCTACGAACGGCAATATCATACTAGCCTAACCCTTCTCTCCTCGGTGAACCAAACTATGATTTGCAGCGGTTATTTGCAAATATCGGAAATCTTTATAGAGGGTCAGGAAGTTTATTTCGGTGTTTACAGGACCTTATAGCCATTAAAAACCTTGGCTATGTATATTGAAATAAAACTAAGCTAAACTGTTGGAAAAAAGTACAAGAAAGTTTTGTTTCTTTTGATAAATTCATGTTCTTCTTGAAGAGACTTACATGGATTTCGACGGCTTTCATTTCAGGGTGCCCGTTGCAATACACATGTCATGTGGCTCGACTTTAGTCCGTGCTTGCCAAGAAATTGAACATTACTATAAAAAAATAAGAAAAACTCTAGAATGCATTTTTTTACCGGCCCTTTCAGCAGAGGGGTCCGATCACGTGCAAGTGGATTCCGAAATTTCAGCACGAACCCACCAAAAGCTAATTTCTTCGATCGTACGAGAAAAAAAGAAAAGCGGATAGCACCGAAGAAAACCACATCCTTCCGCTTCTTTGTCCGTTGTATCGTTATCCCGCTATCTCGTTATTCGTTATTCGTTGTTTCCACCCTCCCCTGCCCGCGTTATCGGGACCTCGGCTCGAATGTCCTAATCTGATGGATGCAACCCGCAGCGAGTCGCGCCGCACCGTTTAGCCTAAAAGATGTCCCAAATACTTTTCATTTTTAGACGTCTAGAAGTCTATCCGAGACATTTTTTGAACGAAGATCGCAGCTTGGGTGGCAGAGAGAGAATAAACAAAACCTTATCGTTTTGTTTTGTTTTCTTTTTCGTTTCGTTTTGTTTTCTTTTTTCTTCTTTCTTTTTATCTAATCATTCTAAAAATTCCCTGTCTTTCTGCCGTTTCGCTGCACCTGGGCCTCCAATATCTGATCTGTTCACCAGATAAGGAAACTGTCGCTGATAGAGTCGCTGCACATTTTCCAGATCCCACACCAAATCGAGGAAAACATTTGAAAAGCTTCTGCTTCCGTCCGAGAAATAGCAGTTTTATCCTGTCTTAGCAACAATGGAAATGGTGGGAATAGCATCCGCATTGAGAGGTAAGCCTCGGCACAACATACCAATCTCTATACTATTGAGGCTCAACCAAGCACTCAAAAAATCGCTTTTTTCCCGCCGGTTTTACCAGGAAATCAACGATAAGGTGCTTTCGAAGACCGCCACGCTCGACGCGTCCTTATATTTCATCTGTTACTTCACGCTTTTGCTCAGTTCCGTCTTGAACAACAAGCAAAGGATCTTGGCTTTTCTCCTCCGCCACACCGTCCACTTGCGGGCGCAAATCGACCGGTTTTTCTTGCACGTGTTCAACCAGCGGCTACTCACGGGTAAACGGACACAAGAACCGGCTGAAACCACGGTCAACCCCGTTTCCGCCCCTCCTTCCAAATTGGCGGTTCACTTAAAGGCCGTTTCATCGTACATCTCCGATATCCGCATCTTCAACCGGTTGACCGAGTCAATCAAGTACATGCCTTGGATCATTGACGAGTTCTCTGCACTTGTGGACCCGTCACTGGGCGTGCCTCGAATCGATCGGTTTGTTAACTTCGCCCAAGCCATCAATTGTCTTGTATTGGAGCTTCTCGAAAACGCCGGGTGGCTCACGGAGCACAATTGGGTCGGCACCAGCGACAACAGCTATTGGTGTATCGAGACGTATATATGGTGCTCCCGGGTATGGGGCGCATACATCGCCGTTGAGATTTTCGAGCTTTTCCGCAGACACCCTGTTTCGAAATGGGATCAAAACTGGCGCATCAAGCTTTTCACCCAGGCCGTCCAGCTTCCCCTCGTTCTCCATTGGTCCTTGTATGACGGGTGCTTGTCTCCTTTCTGGGTGGGTCTCTGTGGTTCGGGCGCCTCCTGGTTCGGGTTTAAGAAAGTCTTGGACTCGATAAATTTGTCGTAACCACCGCCACGCTTCGCAGAATAAATAAAGAAAGCGCAAGATGCGTCGGAGTCGCCTCATCTAGACACTGCCAACAGTGGCGGTAGCGGCGGCGGCGGACTTGCTCTCGCTCTTTTCCAATTGCCGTGAGCGGTCGAAATATAAGTTTGGATGGGTGATGTGCAAATTCTCTGGTTTGGCGGCCTTTTCCATCTGTTGCTTGTGGGTGATTTCAAACACCTTCGTGCACGCCACGGTGAACTCGTTTTTGTTCACGTCCTCCACTATGCCGTTGATTTCATGCTGATCCGTGATGCCCATATTGTTCAAGTTACTCACAAGCAGCTCCATGGGCAAGTCCCGGTAAGGGCACCCATGGAATTCACCCTTTTGCGGGCGCTTTTTCGACAAGATCGTATTGCAATCATATGGCTTATAGTTGACACGGCTTCCTTCCAACCCGTAGATGTGTCTGATGTTGTACCTGTACTCCTTGTTGAAGGAATCCATGGTCATTTTGCCCGACTTCGTGAACTCCGTAGACCAGAACTTCAACGCTTCATCCACATTGAGCCCGATTCCTTTCAAAAACAACCCAAGTTGCTGGCGCCCGTCGTATTTCAAGTGGGAGTTGAGCTTCATGTTTTTTTGAAGGTAAGACGCGCAAAGCGGGAAGTGCTTGTTGATCTGAGGGGTCAGGATCGACAAAGCAGTGATGTCTGAAGCGTTTGCCGCATCCCCAATGCTTTCATATTGAATGCTGGCGAAGTTTTTCAGGAGGTTATTGAGAAGCGGAAGCAATCGGTCGTCTTCCTCTAGCCGCGGAATGGCACGAAGCGTACGGAGAAGATCCTGCGACAACAGATCATGGAATTCCGCCGTCAATAAGTTCACCTGGAGCGTCGACGGAATATAGGCATATCCGCGAGCCAAGTACACTTGTCTCAGGGCCACCAACAGCGTGACTTTCTCAAACGGCAACTTGATGAACGATTCTCTGTCTCTAATGTGCGCTTTCAACTGCTCAGAAGTGATGGAAAAAGTGTCATCACCAGAATGCTGGATCATAAGTGCACTTCTTATCGCAGCTCCCGAACATGCATACAAGTGGTCGAGAATCTCGGCTTGTTCGTTTTTGCTGATGTAATCCCAGGCCAAACGGGCGCGGTTGAGGTCGATGAAGCTTGTCTTCTCTTGGGGCAGAAGCATGCCGTATCGAATCTTGAAGAGAGTTGCTTCATTGCGGGCAAACTTCTTTCTAAGCTCTTCCGTACGGCAAAAGACCAATCTCAAGGTAAAATGCGAGTACTTGTCTTTGCGGCGTTCGGCCAAGAGCTTGGGGTCTAATGGCGTAGACGAAGATGAAGGTGCTGGCGAAAGAGGCAAGAACTTGAGCAAAAGAGGTTTGATGATGGCCTCGATTTCCCTTATAGTCTTGGACCTGGCCAAACACGACTCGATCTCAATCAAGATCTTCAACCTATCAATAGCCCACGACTCGAACTCCTCCAACGTCACCTCCTCCATAGGTGGAAAATCGTAAAAAGAGAGACGCGACGCCTCAAGCCATCTGGTTTCATTCGTGAGGTCGGTGGTCTCCTCGAAATTTCTCCGTCCGGTGACTCTTCGTTTGGCTTGTCTGAACATGTTTTTAGTGAGCCGTTGTAAGAATAAGTCAGCGATTTATGGGGCCTCCACGACTGGCTGAAAAGCTTTTTGTTGATGTTATTGGGTTGTTGGAATGAGTCCATGCGACAGGAAAACGCGTAACGCGTATGGTGTTGCGAGCGAAGCGAAGGGAAAAGAAAAAAAAAAATCGACTGACCGACCCTGATAACGCGTCCGCACATAGTCAAGTTAGCGACGCGTAATGTCACTTAAAAGCGCCAATCACAATATTCATAATATCTTTCGTATCACCATTAGCATATTATAGCGGTAGGAAAATTTTGTAGCCAGTCCTCATCCATATCTTCCGTGTGAGGTCTGGTCCATCACCGGATCTTCGTTTTTTGGCACTGAAAAGTGAAGTTTTTTTGACCTTTCCAAATCAATTACTTGCGACGAGTTATGGCTTGTGCTTCATCATCATGGTTCTTCTTCCAGTGCGAACTCAAACTTATCAGGAGGATATGTTAATATTGAGTATACCTGGTTCAATGCAGCAAAATATTTCGCCGAACTAGGTATGGCATGGGCAACAAGTTTTCAACATCCACACCCTACTAGTTTTTCCGAATTACCAGAGGTGTTAAATTATGCTTGTTGACGTAAGAATTTTGAGTACTTCTCACATCATGGGTGAATAGTTGTGTTATGTTATTCGAGTCTGCTAGCTCTTGTAAGTCACAAGTAACTGGCCGAAAATCACATTATGTGATTCTTTTGGCACTCACATAGTCTTCAGAACTCCTGAATCGTGCTAGATGTAGCATTTTTGGTCACCCTTTTCGCACAGATTTTGGTCAAAATATGAGTACACCCAGTCAGATTGTTTTCGATAACAACGATTATTCCTCGAAGTTGAGACCTTTGCTAAACTTATCTTATATTTTATCACTCTTCAGAATAACAAAATTACAACCAAATCGCTAACGTCACTGCCCGCAGATAGACCCGAAGGTTGTACGGGATCAAAGGAATTTAAAGTGGTCGAAGGAAGAATTACATATTGTAATCGTTTTTTGTCCAAGGCTCTGGTCGTGAAATCATGCCTTTGTCTGTTTTCTCCATGCTTTAGTAGGATGTTTAGTTCTCTGAATCTCGTTGGCTCTTGACCCTCCTTCGTTCTCCTTACAGCAGCACATGCAAAAGAAAAGGAGTGGTTTCAAATGCCCAACAAAATCTTTGTGGAGGCACGCTGTTTTTGCAACCCTACTAAGTTTACCCCGCTTTCCAGTTTCTTTCCAAAAACTATAAATAGAGGAGTTCGCCCCCTGTGCTTATGCATTTGAGTATATATTTACAACCAATATGTGCTTCTTTTGCAGCTGCCGCACGTGTGCTGCAAATAAGCTTGGATACTTCTGTCCCGGATAATGCCGCGCCAATCTTGCAAGTCTCAAGGTCCAAACCAGACACGTCTCAAAGCACTGAGATTATCTTCAAATTCACGCTTATTGAAGACTTTTAACGCGACATTTCAAGGTTATTCTATAGTTTCAGAAAGAAAAGTGCACCTATAACGTGCTAAACCCAACTGTCCTTTATTCCGTTATTTTGGGTAGCCAATATACTAACTTCTATCACCGCTGAGTACCTCCTCCCTCACATTCTTTTGCCGTTGTTGGAATCGTCGCGCGGTCTATACAAGACAAGCTCAGGCGAGAAAAACCAACGAGAAAAAGTCACCGCCAATTGTAGAAAAAAAAAACCACCCACAGCAAGCAACTTCCTTTCCGCCACCATGTCTGACGTTGTCATCGATGCTGGGGCGTTCTTCAAAAGGATCTCGATCGTACAGAAAAACCTTGCTGCCAGCGAGCTAAAGTTTTCCAGTCTTTTGTTCTTGCTGGGCGCAAGAGATGACGAGTCAACCTACAAAAAGTCCACCGTGTTTCAACTTTGGCTTTTGGGCTACGAGTTTGCCCACACGTCCATCTACATTGATAAAGAAAAATGTATTATCATCACAAGCGAGGGCAAGGCCAAGCACTTAAAACCGTTGGCGTCTTCTGCATCTTCTGGTTCTCTGAAATTGGAGGTTTGGGCCAGAACAAAGGACCAGGATCATAACAAGGGGCTCTTCACTAAATTGGCTGAAGAGTTAAAAGACGGTGCCTCTGATGAAACTCCTGTTGGAGTCATTACCAAGGACCAATTCAAGGGGAAGTTCATTGAAGAGTGGAATGAAATCTCCAAGCCATTAAACTTGCCTGTGTCTGATGCTGCGCTTTTTGTTTCTGAGAGCATGGCATTGAAAGATGCAGATGAATTCCGTGCCACTCAGATGGCGTCTAAGGCTTCTGTGGTGATGATGGACTCTTTTGCCAACGATATGATGGAGATTGTTGACAATGAAACAAAGACCACCAACATCGACATTTCCGATAAACTCGACAAGAAAATCGACTCAAACAGATGGTACACCAAGTCTGCCTTGGGCAAGAAGACTTTGCAATCCAACAAGGAATTCGATGCAGAGCTTATCGATTGGTGTTACTCGCCAATTGTTCAGAGTGGCGGTGACTATGACTTGAGACCCAGTGCTTTATCGACAGAAAAGCGGTTTGTTGGCGATGGAACAATCATTTCTTCTTTGGGTTTGCGCTACAAGAACTATTGTTCCAATATTGCAAGAACGTTTATGATCGACCCATCGGCTAAAATGGAGACAAACTATGACATTCTTTTGGAATTGCAAAGTCACATTGCCAACACGTTGTTGCGAGATGGCAAATCCGCCAAAGACGTATATGATGGGGCTATCGAGTTCATCAAGTCAAAAAACTCCGATTTGGTTGCGCACTTTACTAAAAACGTGGGTTGGTTGACGGGAATTGAGTTTAGAGATTCGACGATGATCTTGAACCAGAAAACAGAAAGAAAGTTGATTAATGGGCAAATTATATCTTTGACCATTGGTTTCAACAATTTGGAGGACGAGTCTGCCTCGAACCCAAAATCAAAAAACTATGCTTTGCTTCTTACTGATACTTATAAAGTTGGAGAGAGTGAAGCCATCTCCTTGACCAGCTACCAGAAGGCAAGAAAGGAGGTGACATTCTACTTCAAGGAGGACAACAAGCTGAGCAAACCCAAGTCGGAAAACGGAGACCGTAAGTTGAAATCCGAGAAGGACACCTCAATCGAAAAGAAGTTGGCAGTCAACGACGCCAATTCGAAAATCTTGAAGTCCAAATTGAGAAATGAAGGTTCCGCCGCAGATGACGTAAATGCTGAGAAGCTTCGTCAAGACACCCAACGCCTTTTGCACGAGAGGCGTGAACAAGAAGGATTGGCTAGATTCTCAAAAGCAGATGCTACGGATGATTCCGAATTGAGGCCTATCTTCAAGAGATACGAGTCGTACGTGAGAGAATCGCAAATTCCAAGCAACGTGAAGGACCTCAAAATTCACATCGACTACAAGAGTCATACGATTATTTTGCCTATCTGTGGAAGACCAGTGCCTTTCCACATCAACTCTTTCAAAAACGGTTCCCAAAACGAAGAAGGTGACTACACATACTTGAGATTGAACTTTAATTCTCCTGGTGCTGGTGGAGCCAACTCCAAGAGAACGGAGTTGCCCTATGAGGACTCACCGGATAACTCTTTTGTGAGGTCGATCACATTTAGATCGCGCGACCGCCAAAGAATGATTGATGTCTATAAAGCAATCCAGGATTTGAAGAAGGATAGTGTGAAAAGAGAAGCGGAGAAGAAGCAGTTGGCTGATGTGGTGACCCAGGGTAACTTGATCGAGTTGAAGGGATCAAGAATGAAGAAATTGGAGCAAGTGTTTGTTAGACCCACTGCTGATACGAAAAAGATTGGCGGTGTGTTGCAAATTCACGAGAACGGTTTACGCTATCAGTCATCATTCCGGGCGGACCAGAAAATCGATATTTTGTTCAGCAACATCAAGCATTTGTTTTTCCAACCTTGCAAGGACGAACTCATTGTCATTATTCACTGCCACTTGAAGAGTCCAATTATGATTGGAAAGAGGAAAACACACGACGTGCAGTTCTACAGAGAAGCCAGTGACATGTCCTTTGATGAAACTGGTGGACGCAAGAGAAAATACAGATATGGTGACGAGGATGAATTGCAACAAGAACAAGAAGAGAGAAAAAGGAAGGCCATGTTGGACAAAGAGTTCAAGAGCTTTGCTGAGTTGATCAGTGATGCTTCAAGGGGGGCGATTGATTTGGACATTCCATTCAGAGAGTTGGGATTCCAAGGTGTACCGTTCAGATCAGCTGTTTTCTGTATGCCGACGAGGGATTGTTTGATCTCTTTGATCGACCCTCCATACTTGGTGGTGACTTTGGAAGAGATTGAGATTGCACACTTGGAGCGCGTTCAGTTCGGATTGAAGAACTTCGACATGGTTTTTGTTTTTAAGGATTTCCTGAAGCCGGTCGTTCATATCAACACCATCCCAATGGAATTGTTGGAGGACATCAAAAACTGGTTGACAAACGTCGATATTCCATTCAGTGAAGGTCAAATGAACTTGAACTGGGGTACACTTATGAAAACCATCAATTCGGATCCGTATGCGTTTTTCTCTGATGGAGGATGGCGTTGCTTGACAGGAGATGGTGAAAGTGATGAAGAGAACTCTGAAGAAGAGGAGTCGGAATTCGAGGCCACCGATGAGGATCCGTCGGATGAAGACGTCGACAGTGAGGAAGAGAGTGAGGACGCCTACTCTTCAGACGGGTCTGAAGGCAGCGCTAGTGGAGGAGGTGAGGATGATAGTGATGATGGAGATGACTGGGACGAATTGGAGCGCAAGGCCGCTAGAGACGACAGCAGACGCGGCCGCGAATAGTCGAAAACTTTGCGATTTGGTGGCCACAAAACTACACATTTGGTTTTTTAGTCTACGGCTGAGCCAGTTGGTCAAAGTGCCCGAAAGTCAGCCAATTAAAACGGTGTCTAAAGGTGTTCAGGAACTGTTGCAAAAAATAACGCTGGACGCGTGTTTGGATAAAACGCGAAAGGCCAAAGCTACGCTTGACTCGTGTTGGTGGTGTTGGTCGCGTGGGTGCACGGGTGCACGGGTGTCGCGCCGTGGCCGCTTTGTCTCGCCAGTGAACAAAAAAAGACCGTAGCGAATCCGTTCGTGTCAAGGACTCGACGCTTTTTTCTTCAAATAATTCCTTCCTCTTTTTCTCGAGAAGCTAATTATACTACATTGTTTGGTTTGTCTGGTAATCTTCAACTTCCATCCACCACCTTCTGCTTTTTCACCTTTCACAGCACGTGCTTCAAGGATTCTCAAACGCCTTTTGTTTAGCCGCGGAACCCTCTTTTTGACAGCGCCTCCTTGTCGTTTCTCAACCACTAAGATCGTGATCAACCAGCGCTTAACTGTTATTAGACACCGTTTGGGCCCGGATTATTTGATCATCTCGAGACTTCAATATTTTTTAAAACAAAAAAAAAGTCAACCCGAACCATAATGAGCGATAATACTGACGATTACTCGTACGATTACGAGTACCTCTATAAGATTGTGTTGATTGGAGACTCAGGAGTGGGCAAATCCAATTTGTTGTCGCGGTTCACAAGAGACGAATTCAATTTGGAGTCCCGCTCAACCATCGGGGTGGAATTTGCCACCAGAACGTTGGAAATCGACGGCAAAAGAGTCAAGGCGCAAATCTGGGACACTGCTGGCCAGGAGCGGTATCGTGCCATCACTTCTGCGTACTACAGAGGAGCTGTGGGCGCTTTGATTGTTTATGACATTTCCAAAACGGAGTCGTACGAGTCTGTGTCACGCTGGTTAAAGGAATTAAAGGATCATGCGGATGCCAACATAGTCATTGAGCTTGTGGGCAACAAACTGGACTTGGACCATTTGCGCGCCGTGCCCACTGACGAGGCCAAGAGCTTTGCCACGGAGAACAGTTTGTTGTTTACCGAGGCGTCGGCGCTTTCGGCAGATAACGTCGACCTTTCCTTCCACCAGTTGTTGAAGAACATTTACGAGATGATCAGCAAACACCAATTGGACACGAGCGAAAACGCGCTGTCGGCAAAGCCCCGTAGTGGGCCCACCATCTCGTTGACACCCGCTCCACAGGAGAAAAAGACTAAGAACTCGTCTTGTTGTTAGGAGGTGTTTGGGTACGTATATCAAGGCGGACTGGTGGAGAGATAGTGGACCAGTGGACGAGCGGAGTGGAGGGATGGTCAGAGAGGCTCAATTCAGGGTACGAGAGTTCGGCAGGACGGGCCCTGTGCCGCAGATTCGGGTGGAAATGGAAAGAGGGGCCCCGGTCCAAGGGATTCCCTGTTTTGCTGGACCCAACAACACAGCCTTCTCCAGCCTTCTCCGGCCCTCTCTAAAGCTGTAAACGTGGGCGCTTTCCACCCTGTCTCACTCTACTACATGTTCACAGCAATGCCGTTCCGTTTATTTCTATAGTACACGCTTCTCTTGAAGAAACCTCGGTCAATACATCACTTTTTCATCGGCCCTCTTAGCTTTGAACTTACGCCAGGGTTGCTGCCGGCATTACCCGGCGTTTTGAGCGGTTTCGACACGCCCTTGCCCAGTTTTAATAGCGTTAGCCTCTTTTTGATGTCTGCCGTGGGTCCGCTAATGATTGTAACATTTACCACCTGCTCTCCACGCAATATAACAAGTCCGAGAAACCGTTTTTCCTCGGGGATCTTCACCTGGCCATCTACTTTATTTTTCGCCAACTCTCTGTATGTCTTCTTGGATATACGGGCCTCTTCTGTATCGGCCAAAACAAGATTCATGTGCTTATCGAATGCTAAAAGCTGTCCCGAAAATGTGCGGCCATCTAGTATGGAGACCTTGAGTCTGTAATTGATCAAGTCCGCCATTTTCGTTTTTTTCGACACGGCCGACATTGTGATGGGGTTGTTTTGCTGTGTTAAGAGCGGTTTGAACGTGGCTTGGAAAAGTATGATGGGTGTTGAAAGCGATGTGAGAAGAAGCGTAAGAGAGTGGTCGTGCGAGGCCCAAGGCAGAATGACGAATGAAAGGGTTGCCATTTACCGACACGAACAGATTTTTTGACAGGGAATTTGATGTTTTCTTGATTTCTCGTGTATTTTCAGATGAGAATTTTAAAGCAAGCTAAAGATTTGTTCGATGTGGGTGGATTTCGTCAGGGCTAATTACCAACTAGCGCATGGACTTGCTGACTTTATTAGAACACTGATGAAAAGATGAAAGTCCACGAATTGAGCTCCAAATCTGAGGAAAATCCCGAGGAAGAATCCGAAAAGAGAAAGAGAAGAAAATTTTATAAAAAGATGAAAGAAATAAAACGTTTCGTCGAAAAGGCCAAATACATTTTTGTCGTGTCTGGGTGTCTGGGTGTCTGGGTGTCTGGGTGTCTGGGTATTGTCAGGGTACATAGGTAGGCGAGACTACGTTAATCGAGAGATACACTTACACGAGCTTCTTTTTCTTTTTTCTCCTTCCAGCAGTAAAATTCAAAGAAAAGAAAGAACTTTACATGCAAAGCCAACTCTTGATACTGTAGGATGTTATGGCTGTTAGGGGGTGGGAAAATGAAAGAAAATACATGTCAACGGATATAAATGGGTGGAGCAGGTGGGGCCAGGTTTCGCAGCTGCTCGCCTGTCACATCTTGTCAGACCCAACCTAGCCACTCATAAGAAAAGTGTACACATATAAAGAGGGAATTGAAACAAGAGCAAGAATAAATTTACTTCCCGTTTTTTGAAAGGAACTGATGAGCGAATTTGCTCCTGGATTGGCGAAAACAACGCTCGTATATATCTTGTCAGGCTCTTTTTATGAATGAGTTCTGGCAATCAGAGAAATATATTTATTTTCTCAAGCCTACCTTTGAGATTTAGCAGAACGGGAATTCATACAGCCAAGAGGCACGAATCAATAAGAGAAAACGAGGTAAAAAAAAAGGGACTTTAGCTGTGTCTAGGTGAAATAGGTCAAAAGACAGAAAAAAAAGAGGCTAGAACTTTTTTTTTTTTCTTTAGTCATGTATTGGTACTATATATCTTTCAGCAGATGCTGTTTCCATTTCTTACGTAAGATGTAGATAAAAAGACCCGTGTGCGCGGAGAAGAATTATAACTAACCCGAGAATTATAAGAACGACGCGCTCTTTTCTCACCGACTCTCGTTTCCGACCTCCGCCCAAAAGACTAAACCACGAGCAATACAATCAAGAAACGGTTTGTCCCATGAATCTAATTGAAATATCTTCAAACAACCAAAACACAAAGAAACGACACTGATACATTTTGGTCTTTTTGGTGTGTTTTGACTTCAGTTTGTCTGAAAATGGACGCACGTTGAGAAACTCACGAGGAGCACTTTTTCCACCATTCTCAATTTGGTACAGTCCTATTGAATACTTTGGACATTTAATGATCGCCTGTTCACGTGAGTTCTCAGATTGTATTAACGAATTCCTCGATGTTGTCTTCTTTTCTTCTTTTCTTCTTTCCTTTTTTTATTGGCTGCTCTGTTGAGTTACTCCGGTGGGGTATTTCTATTTCCGTTTTCACTTTATCCACTTCCATATCCTTTCACTTCACTCAGTCCATCTTCCACCACCCATTCTTCACCAATTCGATTCATTCTCTTGTTATTTTCTATAACCCTTTCCACTATTTGAGCTGTTTTCTTGTACTATTTTTCATCATCAACGCCTTTTTCTCTCATTTGCGTTTCTTTGCCTTCTTTCTCATTCTTTCTCTTTTTCGGTTTTTCCTAATTTTACCTTGTCCTGACATTGGCCGCCACAGCAACTTGCGCGTCCACTCATCCAGACCGCGAACCTCCATACTTACTTAAGAGAGGTCGATTCCACCAACCGGTGTCTCCATTTCGCAGCACGCGTACTTGACTTGAAGCAACTAGCCATCAATTTGAGAAACACCGAACTCAATAAAACCCAAAACTCCCATAGCTCGCAAATCTGCAAAATCTGCAAAATCTGCTAAACCTGCAAAACCTGCAAAACCTGCTAAACCTGCAAAACCTGCTAAACCTGCAAAATCTGCTAAACCTGCAAAACCTGCTGAATCAACCTACAGAAAGGAAGTGAAAGATCTAAAGTTTGCCTATAAAACCCATTCAAATCAAATATTTCCGCTCTTCCATATTATCACTCATAATGGCTGCCAACGACGAGATTAAAAACGACATTGCCACCGGAAAAACGGCATTGGACGAGGTCCGGGATGTCACTTCTGCACCCACGGCTGGCACCGAAAAGACTGCCGAGGCTGGTGACGAAACTGGCGAGTCCACCGCAGAAAACACGAAAACGGACGAGCAAAAGGCGGAAAAAACCGACGAAAACGGCAAATCCGAGAATCCCGAGGAGTCGGTCCAAGAGAACGCCAAGAAGAGAAACGATGCCGATGCGTCTGAGGCCTCTAGCCAGAGAAAAAGACAGAGAAGACGCCAATATGACGATGCGCCCAAAGAGGAGCCTGAATCAGACGATGCTGACGACGATGACGAGCCGAAAGCCGACGAAATCGACGATGACGAGGAGGAGGACGATTTGGTTGAGGTGGACGAGTCAAATATCATCTCGGGAGGCAGAAGGACCAGAGGCAAGAAGATCGATTACAAGAAGGCCAATGAGGAGGTTCCACCTGCGGACGACGACGAAGAGGACGACGAGGAGTTCCAGGATAACGGTGAGGAGGAGGCCTAGAAACCGCTGCTGTATATTAAGCCGTAGAAAAGGACAATTAAAAAGGCCTTTTTCTGGTTGATCGGTATGGAGATTAGGCGTCACGTGATCCGTGCCAGAGACCAGATGAGGAAAAACGAAATAAAGACGAATGTTTTGAACCAGGGACCAGGAAACAAGAGAAAACGAGTTGTTCTATTCTAAAAAAAGACCACACGTAACAATGATATGTTCCCGTTGTTTCCACCTACATTCCCTTGCTCCTCTCTTTACTCACTTGCCTGAGCAATTCCGTGTATGATTACTCTATAAAAACCGATCGCAGCAACACACTAGAAAAAAAAAAAAAAGAAAAAAAGAAAAAAAAAGCCAAAGCATGAAACAATTGAAATCAAAGATGTTGTTTGAGGAAAATTAAAGAAGATCAAAAAGAAAAAAGAAAAAAAAAACCTCAGTTGTTGCCATATTTTCCAATCTTCCTTCAGTAAGTAGCCAAGCAACTATAGTATGGATTCGCAAACCCGCTGAAAGCCATGTCCATTCGTGGCGGCATTGCTTGGTGCAAGTTTGCCTGTGGATATGCCCAGATCGACTGTTGTGGCACGTATGGCGCAAACAGAGTTGCACGTGGGTTGAACTGGAAGTTTTGGGCGGCCGAGACGCTCCAATCCTGAGGAAATTTGACGGGCGACTCGTTGATCGGAGACGAGTAGCCGTTGTACATCGAGCCTCCGTTCATGGAGCCGTAAGTGTCGTAAACGGGCGAAGAAGGAGCCGAGGAGAAGGACGCGTAGCTATCACTTGCCAGAACAGAACCAGAATGGCTATAACTTGGGATATGAGAAAACCCGCTTCCTTGGCTGCTTCCTTGGCCGCCTCCTTGATTGAGAACGGGGCTCGCACCAGCACTTATTCCGATATTGGCACCGCTGGTCCAAGGATGAACCGCCTGTTTTTGCAACCACGAAGTCCAGCACTCCTCCAAAGTTTCAATATTAGCTTGAAACTTGACAACACTCAAATTCCAGTTCACCGCCGCCAACCACGCCTTCTCCAAAGAATTAAGAACACTGATTTGCACGCCGCTGGCGCCGCTCCACGATTTGTTGGTGAAGGTGTTGTCATCGTTGAACTTATTTGCCAAAACTAGCGCCACTAGAAGCTTCAAAAACACCTCCAGATCTGACATGCTAGTCAACACAGTGGACGAAAACCGCTGGTTCACGTATTCTAGCGCAATGATGATGGTGGACTTGGGTAGCCTTGTGGCATTCAAAATCGACACGATCGACGACTCAAACTCTTTGGTCGTCGTCCGGTTCTGGCCCAACATTCCATACAGACACCAGCAAATAAACGAAGCCATCTCGGCGGGCTCGTACTCCAACACAGCACTGATTCCACCAGCATTCACATTGTTGTCGGTAAACGCACGCTTTGGATTTAGCGGGGCATACTGGGTATGGTATACGGGCAACGAGGGCGGCTGCATGTATTGTGGAGGCTGAGAAGGAACTGGGAGTTGTTGGAAACATCCGTTGGCGTTGCCATAAGATGGAGCACCATAATTCTGGTAGGGCACAAAGCCAACCAGCGCCGAGGCACGGTGGCCCGACGTTCCAATAGGGTAGAACGACAGATACATGAAGTTGATCTGTGATGGATTTGATCTTTTGTGATCCTTGATGATCTCTTGATCTGTTTTGATAATTTGTTTCGGTTCTTTTCCGGGGTTGTGACCACTTCAGCAAGCACTCGAGACGGTCGGCGGCAATAGACGTCTCTTAGCCAATACGCTTCTTCTTCCAATAGTGTACTAGCAAAAGCAACCAATATAGGAGTGGAAAGTGGTGGAAAAAGTAGAGCCGAGGCAGCTGGCAAGATTATTCACAAGTGAGATAATCTGGAAGCGGCAGCCCGGTGTGGTTTCTCTCTGGCAGCACAGGGCGATGTCTTAATGAAAAGCTCGTTTCCGTGTGGCTGGCAAAAGATAGAGAAAATGTGTGTTATTTTTTTGGGTGTGGGTTTTGGAAAAAAAAAATAACACTTTCCAAACCGCATTGTATTTTTCGGGCCCATGGCCCGCACATATAGTGAAAGCGAGCCGGAGAAAAAAAAATGAAAAAACTTTCCTGGCTCCGCCAGGGCGCTGCCTCGGCCTGCACATAGAATGCGCGGGCTCACCGGGCATGCATCTTGCACCGGGGCAACGATGGGAGTGCCACTTGAAAAAAAGTATTAGGCAACATTAAACCCATGGGAGGAATTGCGTAGAGTTCTCCAAAAATAGGTTTCGGATTTGGACCGTTGTGAAACATGGAAGAGACGAACGTTCTCCAGGGACAGATTTTCTGCTTTTGTTCTCGTTTTTCTTCCTGATCGGACTCGATGTTTCCGTTGTTTTTGCTCGATAATTTCTCGAGTGGCCTGGCGATGTGCCCCCAATCGCCTGCAGACACGTGGCAAAAACGAGAAAACAACCCCGGGCTCGTAAGCTTTTTCTCTGGTTTTCAGTGAAGTGTTCGTTTTTTTTTTTTTTTTTTTCTTTCGGTGATGGAGCGTTTCCATATTTTATTTTTACCTTTCCCTTCTGATCCCTGAGCCGGATTTGCCGCCAGGGCTGTGCGAATACTTACAGAGGCACTTTCGTAGATAAATTCATGCAAAAAATATCTGACGGCCCTTTTGGTAGCCGAGTCCTCTCCACAACAGACCCGGATTTCGGATGTTTGAAGCACTTCCAGAAAGAATTTGTAGATCGTGGCCGGAATTGAATGTGTTGTGGATTGCTCTTTGCCGCGAGCGTTTCAACACTATTTTTTGCCGGCTTTTCGCACGGAGATCGTCGCGCACTGCACACATGCCTCCGGTACTGCACACAAGAACGGGTGCTCTTGGACCCAAAACGCTATTTGCTATCACCGGGCGCCTTTTTGTCTGGACCTAGAGAATGTCGGCACACTTTCACAGAAAACGCGTGAGTCTAATGGTGGAAATGGACACATTGCCCATGAACGCAAAACTTGTTTGTTTTTAGTTTTTGATTTCTTTGTTTTGTAATCCGCCTCAGAGCAACTTAAGCTTTCGTTTCACGCATTTGGATTAGCTTTCCGGGAAGGTCATTTGGATGTGGATGTGGATGCGGATGCGGATGTCGTTGCTGTTGGAGGCGCAATTCTCCAAACCGAGGCACGAGCCAGAGCCAAAGCCAGAGCCAGAGCCGTTTGCCGGAAGTCCGGTTTTCTTTGCATTTTTTCTTTTCTTTCTTTTTCTTTTGTTTTTCAACAGGGGTCTCGACTCTTCGTTGATTTCTCATGATACGATTCAATTTTAGGATGTCTTCTTCCCCTTTTTAATTTGGCTTTCTCTTTTTTCCTGGCCTCTCCTTAACAACGGATAGCCTCGGCCCTCACCCCTTACTTCTGGGATTCCTGAAATCAGCCAATTTTCGAGAAATCAGCTGTTTTTCGAAGGGTCTTTCTCGTTTTCGTGATACGCCAGGCCAGTGTTGCGAATTATATTTAAATCGCTATTTTTTTACTATTATAGCTGCCATAATTATAATGAATTAATAGTAAAATTAATATTACTATGAATATCGCATAATATAGTAATATGCCTTCGAAATACGCTTTTTGAATCTTGACCAATTGGACATTTTGGGTGGGTAATTGGCCAAACTTCATCCCCAATTTGGGCTAACTCGACCCCGTCTTCGGGTAAACACGCCAGCTTAACATTTACTAAAAAAAGTTTCACCCTACTTAGCTGCTTTAAATGCATCGCGAACTGCTGCCGTGAATGTAATCAAGCAAAGTTACTTAATCAGAACTCCAGGCAAATCAGATCACTTTGTAATTGTAGCAGTGCAAACTCGGCAGACTCTTCTTCACTTGCTCATACGCACAGGCCGAATAACAAAAATTGGGTCTTCGTGCCCTTCATTTCCAGTTGATTCTCGTAAGTTGCAGCCTCACAATTTGCCTTGTGATGCTGACAAATGCTGTATCTCACGAACTCTTCTTGCTATTTTCGGTGTATTAATTTCACTATATTTTGAAAATTATTTTTACTATACTTGGACAGTAATATTAATATTCTTCCATATCGAGATCCCAAAATAGCGATATCGAAATTGCTGTGTAACTATTCTACGATTAATATAATCGCGCATCACTATTTTTTAACAACACTGTGCCAGGCCATGGTTTTCAACTTTTCGCAGACCATAGCGCATTCGAGGCACCCAGGCCCGAGCAAACACACGAAAGAAAAAAAAAAAAAAAAAAAAAAAAAAAAAAAAAAAAAAAAAAAAAAAAAAAAAAAAAAAAAAAAAAAAAAAAAAAAAAAAAAAAAAAAGCACAACTTGAAGAATGTAAAAAAAGCGATAAAAGTGTATGAACAAAAGTGTATGAGCAAAAAAGTACGGCGGCAAGCGAGCGGAGGGATTTAATCATGGGCAATTTCGTAGTTCCATTCCAGAACTTTGTCGGTAAGTTTGGGTGAGTTGCCAGTATTTGTGGTGTATCTCTTTTTCTGGTGTATCTCTTTTTCTGGTGTATCTCTTTTTCTGGTGTATCTCTTTTTCTGGTGTATCTCTTTTTCTGGTGTATCTCTTTTTCTGGTGTATCTCTTTTTCTGGTGTATCTCTTTTTCTGGTGTATCTCTTTTTCTGGTGTATCTCTTTTTCTGGCTCATCCTTTTTCTGGCTCATCCTTTTTCTCATTCTAGATTGCTTTGGGGCTGAAAGGCGAAAGTCACTATTAACCAAGAACTCTTCTATTATTTTGATCGAACGGGTCGTAGACCCGAGGACCTTTAATCAATGATATTAGTGTAAAAGATTGGAAACAAAGTAAAAATAAAATTGACTCTTTAGGTCTCGTTCACTTCATCCGACTCACCACCTTAGTAGAGAGTCGAGACTAGCCTTCATATAAAAAGATATAAATTCGATATTCATTCTACGACTGTTTTTTTTTTTTTTTTTTTATGCGTGCTAGGCTGTTGTGCTAGACTATTTTATTCTACCGTTTCCCACCCTTTAAATGAATGTAGCGAGTTAGAGGTATATTCTACCAGCCTCGGGACAAAAAGAAGACCCTCTTTTATTATGTCGTGCTCTGCCGTGACTTTCGCTCCCAGCTGAACAAACTGTTACGACCCTGCCAACAGAACAAACAACCATATTTCCAACGTAAAAAGCCGCAAAAAGACGCCTGTAATTGAAAATACTTCTACTCCTTTTTTTCTGTAAATGTTGATCGCTTTCGAGATGCAATACCGTTGTTTATGACTATTTCCAGGACCAGTTCCAGAACCATTTCCAGGACCATACGTCTACACCTCCTCTCGAGCCGTTAAAACAAAAACCGTGTCCATAACGCCAACCCAATGCAAATTCCCATTAAAACGCAACCTTCCTTACATAAACCGGGCCCAAAGAACAAATAAAAACACGCCCTATCCTCTCCTCTGAGCTTGTACCGGCCGGGCGACGTTGGCAGCGTGTGCAAAATTGAACATGGACCGGATGGGCGGAAGCGTGGTGCCGTTGACGGCAATGCTGTCGTCGTGCTGCTCAGCCTGTTTGCGCTCCGTCTCCAATTTGCTTATAAGATGAAACGAGTTGATGCCTTTCTCGCTAGTTGCCTGAGGCTGTAGTGGCGGCGAATGCGAGGGTGTTTGCAACGGTGTCTCGTTTGGCGAGATAATAAAGGATGCCGCTTCTCGAGACGGTGGCTGTAGGCTCCCCAGAGAATGCTCCAGAATACCCAGAGTAGACGCTGTGGTGTACAAATTGACCGACGACGACGAGGGGGAGTTTGGCCGGGACTTTTTTGTGGGCTGGACAAACTCTAGGTTGAGCTGGCTCAGCGACAGTTGGCGGGGCACAGAAGACGGAAAGCCGTGATGGTGGTGGTTCAGACTTTGATGCCCTTTCAACGGCGTCATTCTCTGGAGCTGCAGTAGCGAGTGGAGCGACGAAAGTGAGCCGTTGGACAGGCTGTGCTTGAGTTTGTGTACGGAGCCCAGCAGCAGGATGCGTTTTTGGAAGTACTCGTTGAGATTGGAAAAAGACGGCACCGCGTTGCGCACGTGCTGTGTTTCGGGCGAGTTGTTGGGCAGCTGATTCGTCGAGTGGTCGGTGGACTGGGCGTTGGTTTGAGAAAACACCTGGCTATTGCTTGAGTTGACCAGGGTCAGACTTTGGGACTTTTCGAGGGGCGGGTGTGATGGTGGATGGGAGGAGGGGGGCTGACTGTGAGTGTGGCCCTGACCGTTGCCCTGGCCCTGGCCCTGGCCCTGACCGTGGCCCTGAATCCGGTCCGACGAACCAGCCGTGCTTAGAATCCCTCTGGAACCGTAATTGAACAGAAAAGGCGCCTCTTTCTGGACAGGCGAATGGTGCATTGCTGTGGGCGAAGTGGAGAGCGAAAACACCGCCGGAACTTGCTGACGTTGCACCGGCCCGCTGCCTATAGTGATTGGTTTGTGTGCGCCGTTCAAGCTGACGAAATTGGGCACGCTTTGAACACTTTGAACACTTTGAACATTTTGAACACCATGAAGTCCGCCTGGGCCGCCCACAACTTGAACATTAAGGGCGTTTGAGAAGCCCGCTGGGTTATTGTTTCCTTGTTGATGGCCGGGTTGGATATTCAATTGAGCTCCTGGAGGGCCACTGAAAAATGGGCCTGGTGGGTGCTGGAAATTGGGCACACTATGATGGCTCGGAAGCGCTGCTAAAGCAGCCACTGGCGGCATTGCCTGGCCTGGAGGCACGATTCCAGGAGCTCCCTGCTGCACCACGTAAACCGGGTAACCCTGCCCCGTATAATAATGTGGCGCCCCATGGCCGTCAAAGGCCACGGGAATGGCCGTGACAGGCACGGGCACTGACACACCGTTGGCATCGGTAAGGATTTGGAACGGCTGGCCCGCCCCAGGCCCTTGTTCGTACTCGAATTCAGGGCGACCCGGGCGTTTCCGGGACGCTGGGTTGTTGTGGATACGCAAGTGCCGGGTCAACTCGTCCAGGCGCAGAAACCGCTTGGTGCACCCGGGGAAAGTGCACTTGTGGGGTTTTTCGCCCGTATGGGTCCGAATATGCCGAGTTTGGTGTTCTAGACGGTGGAACGCCTTGTCACACATGGTGCATTTATAGGGCCGGTCGTCCTTGGCCTTTCGGTCCGGCAGCAGTCTGGATTTAGCGGCGGTTGGCGATTCTTGCATTTTTGAAGAGACGGCAGAATTTACTTGAGGTTGATTTGCCGGGTTTTTCCGGGACTTTCCGGGATTTGAGCGTTTTTGGTGATTGAGCCTAGTTTGAGACTTGCTTTCTCTGTTTTGATCCGACAGACAGCAGAAACGGATTCAACGGAACGGAGGTGTCTGAACGCCCGATTTGAAAGCACAAACACGAATCTTCAAAAGAAGTGCTTTTTTACTCGTATGTCCAACGGGAAGGTGCTCTCGGAACAACGATAACGCAGCAATCAAAGAAGAAGAAACAAAACGCAAAACAAGGATTTTGGATCTTGTCGTTTCCGATCTGTTGGCTCGAGATACCCTTGAATTTTGGAGGCTACTCCTTGGGATCACAGAGACTCTGATGGCCTAAAAAAACGACGGCAGCAAATGGGTGCTTGTTATATACCGAGGGCAAATGCCACAGCAAGCCTTGATGAATAGCAAACGAAACGTCAGGCTGGAATCTGGGCAGTGCAAAGCTTTGGTGTCGTTTCAGCGTGGGACACACAAAGGTTGCTTTGGAATTGTTTTGTTGCTGGATAGGGCACAAAGAAGTATATCCAGTCGAGACCGAAGTATCGCCAAAAAGAAGGTTAAAAAAAGTATCTCCGAAAAGGAGGCGGCTCGCGGTATAGCGTAACTAAGTGCAAGTGCGCCGCGAAGCGAGACCTGCGTGTGCGAGAAAATCCGGCTCTGCCCCGGGTGAGGATGCTGACGCCCGTGGGGAAGCGGAAAAACTAAAATGGGGACAGGTGCCGAGGCGGGACTTGGCGGGACTTGGCGGGACTTGGCGGGTTCGGATCAACCTTGGTGGCGGGAAAAAATTCGGAGTGTTTGTTTTGGAAAAGGAGAAATGTGGTTGTGGGAGAAGAAAACCTGTCTCTGCGTTTCGAAGAAGATGGGCCGGGCTATAAAAGGTTTGTAAGCGGTGGAATCGCACGTCTGATTGTACTCTGGGGATGACAGTGAAATGCTGCAGAAGGCGGAGACAGATAATGCCGGCGTGCATACCTTCAGGCCCGCAAAAACGAGATTTTCCGGTGCGGCGCGGTGCGCCTGGTCTATGTGCACGACACACATCGGCACGCGCGCATGAGCCGATTTCATCGTGGTGCTTTCCACCAGCTTATTTCAAAGATGCCTTGGCCCAGAGGGAACGGTTGTTGGTTAAAAATCGCGCACAAATTCCCGATCTTTTGGCCTCCTTCACCAACATTAAGGTTCTGGTCTTAGCCGGCAGCCGATCAATTCAAGATTATTGCCGCCCGCTATTCTCCTGCTGGAATCAGTATATTTGCTCAACAATAGGGGTTTGAAAGGAGCGAAAAGGCGTGGTGCCCCTCACAACCAAATCCCCACCCAAAACTCTATGCAAAACTAGAGATACGCGAAAACAGCGGCAATGTGTCCGGTTACGGAGTTAGACAAAATTCATGGCGGTTGTGTACGCCCTTCCCGTCTATCAGCCATGTGAAGCGATAAGAAGAAATGATTCTGCCGATAACAGCTGGGCGTTTTTTTTTTTTTTTTTTTTTTTTTGGTTTGTGTGTCTGCTTTTCGAGTACTCCAGGGTCCTCGCTTTTTCTGGGGGTGGCCCTTAGGGAGGCGTGGATGCGGAATGCGTATACGTTCGGGCTGGGCGTCTTTGGTTTCTGCTTTTCGTTGACTGTTGATGCGCCCGCATGGTCAGTTTTTCCGGTTGCACGTCGCAGCACATATAGTGAGCCGTGCTTATGCAGCCCGGTTTACGGGATTGGGGGGAAGAGTTGGATTTTTTTTTTCCTTTTCTTTTGAGACTACTGCAAAGGCTAAGTGGCATACGTAAGTGTCGTACGTCATGCCCGGGCTCGAGCTCGAAACCATCAACCAGCGATCAACAGAATGAGCCAGAAGACTAGACAGTGGGAAGTCAAAAACAGACAGACTTTATTTCGAAACGTGAAGACTTTCAAGATGGCCCAGAAAGTCTATTATTGCGATGATGTGTCTGCTACCCCTCAAGTGAAAACGTTTCCCAAATTGCCCTCGCCAGGCCAGTTTCAGAAACCAGGACACTACTGCCCCTCCTATGCGGGGAGTGCACACACGCACATGGTTTTTCCGAGCCCGCTTCGCCGATGGCACTGGGCTCGTGACTTATCATCATCGTACCGATCTGGCAAAAGAAACGAAGCGTAGCTCATTCCATGGCGCCATTGCCATCACGTGAAACACCGTGGAATAGTACAGTCGCAACGGTGAACAGGACAGAGGGCTGAGAGAAAAAAACTGGAGGGTTGAAATGCCTTTCCGCCTGCACATGGACCTACTTACATGAGCCAAATTACCTCGCCTCACGTCCCGTTTCACATCCCGTGGTTGAGATCAAGCCACTGGTCGAACCATGTCAAATTGTCGAGGTACTGGTCCACGAGGGCCTCAGGCGCCTCAACATCTTCCCTGGCCACTTTATTCTCCTTGTTCACGTTGCCCTTCATTCCGGAGGGCCACGCGTCCGCACCTTCGACCTTTCCCCCGTCGTCGTTATTCATGAGATTCGAGAAATGGGCCCCGCCAGGCTTATGCGCGGCATCCTCAAAGTCCAAGCGGCTCATGTTGACCTCGGAAGACCCGTGGTCCGTGCCCAAGTCACGGAGTGCACTTAACGACTCCTCGTGGTGAAGGGTCGTGATATGGCTCATCATCTTGAAGAGCCAGTGGCATTCCTCCACCATCCGGAAGCGCTGTTGCGCCACGAGCGTGCCTGAATCATCGCGTACCGACGCGTGGCGAAGCGTCTGTAAAATCGCCATTGTCTGCTTCAATAAGCGCCGCGATTCGCCCACGTATAACCCGCCATTGATGAACACAAGGCTGGTGACGCCAACTGTAAGCAAGAGCTGGAGCGTAAGGTACCAAGGGGCAAAAAGAACGTTTGCCCGCTCAATCTTCTCGAGCACGTGAATGATGTGCTTATTATAGGCAATTACCGTCGGCATGCCCAAGCCTTCAATTGCAGCGCGGCGCCCAAAGAATTTGAAAAGCGCCCGTCCATAGACACACTGGCGGAGCTCGTAAAAATGAAGTTTCACCTGGGCCTTGACTAGGGGCAGAATGTGCGGATGGGCGGAGGTGGATTCGAAAAGGTCGGATTCGTCGTGGAACCCGTTTGCATCGAGCCATTTGTGGAGCTCTTCAAACCGCCGGTTGATGGTGTCGGCAGTGGCCGAATCTAGCTCGGTGGAATGGGTCACGTTCAACAAGTTGGCAAGCCGGGCAATGTGCAACATGGCAAACGCCGGGAGGGTGACCCAGTCGTCACGTGACCGTTCCTGGGCAAAGTCCAAGTCCGGGAAATCCCGGGCAATGTCGGCTTCGGTAAGGCCACATGTGCGGCCACCCTGGAGCCCGATGATCCGGTCAAACGTGTAGGTGGCAAAGAAGATGCGCCGGGCCTTGGTGCGCTCATAAGGCGGGCACTTGTGGGGCACTTGTTCGAACTGGCCTATGGCCATGGACCGGGCCATGGTGACCGCATGGCCAAGCGTCAGAAACGTCGACGTTTGCCGGTGTGCCACCCGCAAGTACAACGCCGCAAGAAGCCAGCATTGGATAAGCTCGAACGAGTCCCATTCGAGGCTGAAAATGGAAATCACCCGGTGCGAGTACTGGAAAAGACTTTCCTCAAGCAAGAGCCGGCGCACCGAGGGCCCTTCGGGTTTGGAAAACTCTATGAACCGGATGCTGAGCGCCTTCACAAGCCCAAGCATCGCCAGGTACAAGGCCATGTTGTTGGACGGCCGTTCCGCCGCAGGCGTGTCGTCAAAGGCCTTGAATTGCTCGCGAAACACCTTTTCATGGACAATCGCATAGAGCGGGTTGATCTCCGCAAAGAAATAGTCCACCAAGCGCTTCCTTTCCGCCGCACTGATCTGTTTCACTTCCGCTGGCGGCGGCGGCAACTGTTCGGGCTTGAGATAGTTACATCCGGACATGTTGAAGCCGAAATAGTTGGTCCGCGGCACTTCCACCTGGGTTTTGGCTTGTTCCAGAAGGCCGTCGTAGAGCGAGGAGCAGAGTTCGATGGCAAGCGCGCCCTGGAATCGACGGCAGAGCCTCCATTTCAACAGCCAGGGCCGTTGGATATCGACAATGTCGTCTAATTTGCTTGCGGATGGTGTGTTTGCATAGTTAAGGGAACGATCTAGGCCTGGGCCACCCTCGCTGTTGGTCTGCCTCGCAACTACCGATTCAAGGTAACGCACCCGCTGCTCCAAGTAACGGGTATACAGCAGATCCGATGAGTTTGAAGAATCCGAGGAATTCGACGAGTTTGGTGGATTGGGCCGGGTTAATGGATGGCCCATTTCTGGGCCTGCTGCTCCTGTCACGTGATCCGCCCCTTCTCCTGTGGCTGACCCAGTCCCAGCATAGCGTTTGCTGAGCTTGGCCCGCTTGGCTTGCACTGGCAGCTCGCTGGTTCTTTCGGAGATATCCACCGGTTCAGTTACACCGCTTATGTCCGCCAGAATTTCCAGATTGGGCGTGTATGCCGACGGCACCGGTTCCAGGCCTTGCACTCGCCCACCCGCATCGTCGTTCGCCAGCAGCTGCCGAAATCTACACACCTGACCGTGTTTCTGGCAGTTTATACATGGAAACAAACCCGTGCATTTGATTTTATGGTTTCGGCACCGTTCACACGCCTTCACGACACGCACACGCTGTTTGATGGAGCCCTGGACCAACTTGTCTTTGTCGGAGGGAGCAGGGGACGCATCCGGGGCGGAAAAGTCGCTTCTTGGGCCTGTTTGAGGCGTCAAAACACGCATTGGTTCGTGCGCATACGCCCTTGGGCCACCAAAATTGCCCTGGCCCGGTTGGCCCGCAAGCGACATACTCTGTGGATCACCGGGCCGGCTGTAGAAGTTTAGCTGGGGTAGAGTTGTGTTTTCGGAGCCAGCCTGCGCCATCAGCAGAAACCGCTTCTGCTGAGACGGATAGTTCGGTGGTCCATTTGGTGGTCCATTTGGTGGTCCATTTGGTGGTCCATTTGGTGGTCCATTTGGTGGTCCATTTGGTGGTCCATTTGGTGGTCCATTTGGTGGTCCATTTGGTGGTCCATTTAGTGCGTTTGGTGGCCCATTTGGTGGTCCATTTAGTGCGTTTGGTGGCCCGTTGACAAACGCCGGGGGCATGTTCATAGGCTGGCTCGATCTCGGCGGATCACCAGAATATCCGAAACTTGGAACCGCTCCAGATACCGAAGGAGGCTTAAATACCGGGTGCCACGACGGATATGAGGGAGGCGAGTTTGCTCCTTGGCCCGACGACAAAGGACTATTGGGGTCATGGAGATTTTGGGCACCCCCGGCGAAGTCGTGGTCCAAAGAGCGCTTCATCCTGTTTTCAGCCTTTAGGTGAGATCAGCTGATGGCGTTATGTGTATTGTGTTGTGGTATCGGTAGAGATGCCGGTACTAATGTCGGTAGTAATGTCGGTCGAGATGTCGGGAGCACGGATAAACATCCGGCGGTTGGAGCCACATGAGGAACGATGCGAGGATGTGCGTAGCCGATGATCCGACCATGGGCTGTGTGCATGGCAAGACCTGCATGCGCGGATGTTGTGAGTCGAGCCTCACCGTTTTTGGCACCTTCCTGCATGCGTGCCGGAGGCCATGGCGCGGATGACGGTCGAATTTCAATTGCAACGTGGTCAAGCGTTAGGCTCAAAGTGCGGCTGACACCACGAAACAAGTGGCCGAAAAAAAGAAAGAAAAAAGAGAGCGGTGTGGGAACAGAGAGGTAAAGCTCACATAATCGTTGATTTTAGTTGAAAGCTGGAACTCTGGGATTGCGGGTTTGCTTACGGTGACTTTTCAGGACTTGGGGTTTCGGAGTTGTCGTTTTCTGAAATTCGTAAATTTTTCGCTGGCGAGAATCTATCATTTTCTTAAAACGATATCTCAATGCATGAGCACATGTATGGAACTGTGCTTCATGTTATGTACTCTCACAGCTGAGCCTCCTCCTTGTTGATGAAGACGGCAATTTTCGTGAAAGGCCTGAAATACATCTGGATTTGTTTACACCAATGTCTTTGAGAATTGTTTCATATTAGGCGACTGCAGAGACGGGAACAAGTGCAGTTTCAGATTCGTCACAACTAGGCACATTGGGAACAGCCGGGTCGTGCGTGAACCAAAACACTGTGGTGATGGGTTCGTGAGAGACGCCAGGGTCGTACCCGAAATGGGGAAAACTTGCAAATATTATTTCTTTTCATAACCAGCAAAGATAGTTTGGCGTGATGGCAAGAAAGCGAGAGGATAGCAAGTTTGAACCGCCAAATGTAAGACCCAGGTGGAACAAGTCGTGCGAAGGTCAAACCTGTCATAGTCTTCACTTCGCATTCCATGGTCATTGCCCCAGCGGCGGCAACGCTCACCTTAACCGTACACTCAAAGCTAACCGGATAAACCCACGAAAAGTGATAGTATTAATAGAAAATATCATCAACTCCACGTCCTCTCCGTCCTTTTCCATACGGGCTTAATCAAGGTTCTTGCTTCGGGTAATTGGCTCATTGGGGCAGCTTTTGAAACCCCTAGTTTCACAAAGCGTTTAAACTAGCAAGGCGATAGTAAGTATGCCTGAGGCATCGAAGAATAGTCACGAAAGATGCCTTCGGATGTACGGGCAATATGGGCAATGGCGGGGTTCTGTTCAAGCTGAGTCTGGCGTTTAGCTACACGAGCGAGGGCAAGAGAAATTCTAGGCCCTGTACTGGAGGGAACTTCTAATTAAACCTTTCTACAGTTGTGTTGGTTGGCCGCCTTGATAGGGTTTCGGGGAAGCTCGCCACGGTTGCTCCGGCTTTCACGATTTTGCTCCGGTTTGCTACGTGGTTTTATCATGTTTTTTTTTCTTCCTTTTCTTCCGAGGGCATAACCTTTTCTTGTCCCTTGTGCGCGCACACACCCAGTGATGTTAGTGATTAGGGAATTTAGCGAATTAGCGATAATATTATTATATTATATTAATAATATCGCTAAAATAATAATAATAATAATAATAATAATAATAATAATAATAATAATAATAATAATAATAATAATAATAATAATAATAATAATAATAATAATAATAATAATAATAATAATAATAACGGTTTCAATATCGATCACTAATCAATTAGCGATAATAATATCGGGGAATAAATCGATATTATCGAAAATAATTTGACTTGGTGTACCGATAATGTACACACCGATTTATGCAATAAAACTACGTCGAGTATTTTTTTTTTTTTTTCATCAAGTTGAAGGCAAAGAAGAGAAGTAAGCTCAGACCAGGATACATTTGTTAAGCCAATGATTGAACCGACATTTACTAAGCAAAATGACGGGAACTACTACTTGTCAGGATCGTCAGACGTGTAGTTAATTGTATTCATTGAGAATGTGAACTAAAGCCGGCATCTTGAGAGAATAATGGAAAATGGCCAACTATGTGAACACTTTTCCAGTTGGGTACTCACAGTAATACTCTCAGCGAATAAGTATGTA
>JAJMGV010000022.1:66867-116792 GCA_030582695.1 [Candida] golubevii | reverse complement strand
GGGATGGACCTACCACAATAGGTAGTCATATCCAAAGAGTTAGCTATCAGTGACCAAATTGGGATATGCTATCTGAGAGAGGACCAACAAAGATCCTATTGTAAACGGAAGAGATTACCAGGGTCAAAGGGAGGTAGTATAGTTTTCAGCCTGTTAACCATTCCCAAAGATCCGAATGACTACCGGGATAGGTAATTGGAGCCGATGCCAATATGATCCTATCTATATCCTCACGAAATTGGCCGTAATCTCGGGACGAGCCAGACTTTATCAGGTCTTGATTGGCTTCTCCGTCCTTACACTACTTGAAATTTTATGGTGGATCTGTTAAAGCGTTGCTTGTGTGGCAAATGACCTATTGTTGGATCTTTCAGAGAGCAGTAACTGCATCCACAGCAGTTCATTAATTACATACTGTTTGCTCACTTGCTCTTGAAACTTTCTTTACCCGGCTTGGAAATAAATACGGGATTACACTCATCAACGCCTACTACATTCCTCAAAGCCATGCCTCTTAAATTTTCAACCCCAAAGGTGGCCCCTGACTCGCAGCAAGTAAACCTTGATGATGGACGCTACATGAGGTATTATAGGAGGTAATATTCACGGGAGCAAACCAACAATTGATTTCGGAGTTGTTTTGTCGAAGCGCACCGTACGTCCCGACGATATTATAAGTTGCCCCTGTAATTTAGAGTGAAAAAGTCAGGAAACTTTCATGTTTTCACCCATAGAGAGAAAAACAGAGGAGTGTATAGTCTATAGTATATAGTGCACTATACACTCCCTCAAGACACCCCCAAAATATCTGCGTTAGTGATTCACTAACCCGTTAGCGATTCGATATTTCACTATCACTATAATATAATAATAATATCAAGAAAAATATTATTAATATCGATATTAGAGATTTTTTAGTGAAAAGTTGCGTCGCTAACATCACTGCACACACCCACGGTGGGTGACCACCAGTCTCAAGAATTGTTCATTTCCAGACAGGCTTCAGTTATCGTCAATTAGCCGCGGTTGACCTTGTTTCAGCGCTGTTTCAGGAAAAACGGTGTTTCATTCCAAACAGGGATCCATGCAAATCCCAAATTGAATCGAGCACCTGTGCAGAGTGAGCCCAGATGAGAGATCGGGGAAACTACGTCATAAAAATAAGGTTTCCGCCGTTCTGTAAGAAAATGGCACGAAGTGATAGCTAGAACATTGCTCACGCAGGTTGCGGCAGGATGCTTGGCGCAAGCCTTTAAGCAAACTAAGGCAGCTGTAGCCCCCCAGATTATGAGCCAGATTATGAATGTCGCAAGCATACTAACACGCGGATTCGCGCAAAGAAGAAACTTTTAGTTTGTAGGCTAGGGCAACGCACCGCCCAGAGCAAGAAAGAACAACAATGAGAAAAAATAGGGAACAAGAAACAAGAAACAACGACGAAGAGAAAAGAAAAGAAAAGCAAACCGAAACCAAACGAAACGAACCAAAAAGATTTTGCGAACAAAGGCGCCAATGATTGGGTTGGTGTGGGAAATCAGTTGTGCGGGCGTGGAATTTGCCCGGAAATTAAAAGCTACTTAACGAACAACAGGCCCATTCAGAGGGAAACGACGTGTTGTTGCCGGGAAGGTGTCAAGGCCTGATTGACCATGGGGTCTGGAGGCAGGCACAAAGTAAAAGAAAGCCCGCGCGTGAGCCGTGGGCCGTGGGCCGTGGGCCGTGGTCCATGAACCATGAGCCGCGGTCCATGAACCATGAACCATGAGCCATGAGGTACGAGAAGGCGTGAAGGCGTGAAACGGAGGGCCATGCCGCGCGCACTCATTACAATGTCCAATCGGGATAAAACGCCAAACGCGCTTCACACACTCACAGTCTGCGAGTGGGGGATGAAATAATGGATGGGCTCGTGGGATTTGTTTCGATGAATTCAAGGATTCGAAACCAATGCTCGAGGTGGAAATTGTTCTTCATAGTCCAACTTCTTGGCGCACTTTCATGGTGCACTTTTACAGCGGAATCTGAAGGCGGAACTATTTCGAGTCCACGTCCTTTTGGGCCAGAGTCACATTGATGACGATGCCGTGAGCGCTCCTTTATGTGTTTAGCCTTGCAGATCCGCGCTTGGCGGCGGTGCGCATGATGACGCTGGAACAATAAACCAGGGATTCGGCTGGACTCACGTGAGCGCTCACCAGCAGGAAGATGAAATCTTGAATGGCCATCTTAAAGACTAGTTTCGCTCACGGATTGTAAGTAGAAAAGTTGCGGTCCTTGTGAATTTGTCGTTATATTATTGATGATGCATAGGGCCGAGGCCGGCTGAGGCCGGCCACGTTGGCCAGGCCTGTTGGTCATGTACGGCTCATTGCTTGTTCAATGCAAGCCGATTTCATCAGGGCTTGGGCTCGCCCCATTATGCCTCAGGCTCAGGGTGCACCAGACTGGCAGTGGCTGCAAGCGCGCGATCCCGTAATTGCGGAATTTCCGCGAGAGCTCATGCACTAGTAAGGTGCGTGCATTGCTTCCTGGGTTGACGTGGCAGTTGCCGCGATCTCTTGCCCTTTTCGTCTTTTCTTTTTTCTGAACGGCCCGCGAGGGGTGACGAAAGCTCGGATGAGGTTAGGAAGGCTCAAGTCATGTGCCTTCAGGCTTGCGAGCTCAAAATCTAACCACTATCGGCATGCGAGCTTAAAATTAAACTATGGCTGTCGGCATGTGAGCTTAAAATTGCTTTTTCGTTTCCTGGTTGCATTTCAAACTAGCAACACTGTGTTGCATCCTCGGGCCCACAGTTTTTGCTGCAAATGCCCTGAGCGGTAGTTCCGAATCTGGCCTTGTGTGAGAGTAAGATGCTGTATTTTAGGAACAAGGCTTACATGGAGCGGATTTCCCATTGCGAATAATGATTCGCGCTTCCAAGGCGTCTATTCTCTATTAATAATTTGGTTTCTTGGCTCCCAAATGGACCCTGAGCACATTCCTTTTTAGCTAGCACGAACAAGAAAAGAACGAGGTTGGCTTGGCTTTGTTTGCCATCTCAAGCCGGTGTTGCATTGCTACTTCTCTATCTGCAGAACGGTAGCATTCTGAGCCTATTGTTGTGCACACCGCCAACAGGTTCGGGGGTGGTGGCGTCGCTGATGGCTGCGTACCGGGCAAAAGCTCATCTGCGGTGCGTCCTGTAGCTGCAATCGTACGCACGAGCATCTTTTTGCAGCTTCTATTGTAGGGTGCAAGTGCATGACAGTGGCAGTCTCGGAATGATCCATGGTATTAAATATTAACAATTCCATCGCCGGCCTTCCTGGAGGCCTTCCCCTATTTTACTTAAATCATACTCCATCCTTTTCCCACCTTTTGTTTGACCTAGTACCCTTGGTCTTCTTTCTCACACCTTCATTCTGCGTGAATTTGCCTGCTGTCCAAGAATCATAGCTATTTCACCCATTCTTTCCCTCCTTACACTGGAATCGCCTGTTTCACAATGTTTCTACCCATGGAGTCGCTAACGGGTACCTTTCTAAGGTGTGGCTTTCGCATCTTAGACACGAAAAACACCGATGATGCTAAATCGGCCCAGCTTGCCAAGGTAATTGAAACGCTTGACCTTCTGCGATCTAATTTGGCGGTGGCTCTAATATACCTCAGTAAGTACGAGGCCAACACGGTCAACAAGCTTGAAAGAAACGATTGCGACTTGCTCCATTACTATGTGATGGTCGTGGCGCTCATTCTCGCCAACAAGTTCCTTAACGACCAGAGCTATACTCTAAAAACATGGCACAATATTCTTTGCAAGTGCTCGGACATACGGCCTCTGTTGCAAATCCTTAACCAGCTCGAACACAACATGCTTGCGTCGCTTGGGTTTGTGTTGAGCACGCGGCATGACCAGCGGCTTTGGGGGCTTTTCCGGAGTTTGGACCCACGCCATGTGGCCCAGCTCCGCTCGGAGGTGGATGCGTCGGCGTGTGTGCTGTTATGCAGTGGAGCGCAGGAGGCCACTCCACCGTCGTCTTGTCATGGCTTGGCCACACCGCCCATGGTGTTTACCACCGACTCCAGCCCAACGTATCACGGCATACGCTCTCCTACTCCTATAGCACACGGTGCACTTGCGATGGCCTCTGGCCCGGGCCTTGGCCTTGGCCTTGGAGGCTTGCTGCATATGAGCCTGCAGTTTGTTCACTTGTATCCTCTGCCTGTGGCCGGGCATACGCCCCGGCGAAATCCAATGGTATGCGGGGCGGGTAAATGGTCAAAGCAGCATAAACACCATAAACACCATGAGCAAACGTATAAGCGGCGGAAGGTGTGCCAAGGTGCATACGAAGGCAGCAACTTGCATGTGGGTCTGCTCATGGCCCCGATTGTATCTTACGACTTTTAATGACATTTTTTGCATCTGGCCTGTGCCAGCATTATTTCAAATACTTTGGAAGATGTAGAAACGGAATGTAAGCGGCTAGAGCCAAAAAGTTGAAGCCAGTGGGCTAGTGACTATTATCTCATGGGTCTGTGGTTGTGTTTTTGTCCGCGCATGCTTCCCTGCTCAGGCTAATGCGCGGCCTTCGAGTAATGCGCACCCTGCTGCATTAGGGACGATTTTTGCACATGCACCCAATATGGGCCCGCAAGCAGTGGAGAAGGGAAGAAAAAGAAAAAAAAAGTAAGACGAAATACCGTCAGGTGGGCATGCGCGTCTGAGCTGAAAGAGTGAGGAAAACCAACCCGGTGCAATGCCTACGTTCAAAAACGTTCAGCAAAAAAAGGCACAGTAGCAGCAAAAGAAGGGGATGTTTCAGACGGGTTCGGATTTTCTTCGCTTTGTATTTCTTTTACTCTCTCATTTCTCCTATCCATAATTCTTTTATGAATGCCACGCAGATTTCCGAACCGAAGGCTTATTCCGTAGACTTGGCGCCAAATTCTTATTTCATCTGGTGTAGTGAAATGGAGCAGCGAAGCATGGTGGGCATTTCGTGCGCGTAACTCCGAAGGCCAAGCCGATGAAAAATAAACTCCGCACTCGTGTCGATGGCTAGAAATACTGTTGTGGGGAGAAAAGCCCCACCCCCTGTCAAGTTTCAGATGCTCGTTTGAGATATTCGCACCCTCAGGAAACGCTCTGGCCATCGTTGGGAAGTGCATCTACATGTGCGCTCACCTGTGCACCCACCTGTGCATGTGTGCGTGTGTGCGTGCAGCTAGACCGTACACGCAATGGGATTTCCGGTACGATGGCGAAACAATGCGCAAAACGGTGATCAGCATGAGGGAGTCCCATCCGTCGATGGCACTGTGCCCGAGAGCACGTGGAGGCATATGCGCGCCCCGAAGGGTCTTCTCGTAATTGACGCCCCTCGTTTCCTGTTTTAGGCAGTCGCCCGGCGTTGAGTCGAATAACTTCGCACATTGCCAAAGCCACCATTCATTTCTCTGATGACGTCAACGAGTCAATGTTCCAGGGAATGGTACCGCTCTTTATCATGTACGATCTCTCCGCGGCTGTTATGTTTCGGGGAAAACCATTGTATTCGGCGCTGCTCCTTTTTCCTTCTGGGCTTCAGCCAAAAATGGATAACAGCAAGTAATTTCATTCCTCGGGCTCAGGTATTCCGCCGTCTACTTCTTTTTTTAAAGAAACAACAGGCAACAGTACTTGTCCGGTGTCACGTGACTCGTACCGAGAATACCAAAAAAAAAAAAAAAAAAAAAAAAAAAAAAAAAAAAAAAAAAAAAAAAAAAAAAAAAAAAAAAAAAAAAAAAAAAAAAAAAAAAAAAAAAAAAAAAGAATACAGACACACACCATTAATAACACCGAGGCCTTGTCCTGAGGCGCAACCTGAGATTATAGGATACCCCCAGTAATCTTGAAATCTTTTGACTGTTCTGGTGAGTCTCCATTTCAATCCTTTTTGTTTTTAGGCGGCCACGGAATAACCCGACATGTCCTGGGAATGTTCGGATAAATTTGATGGTCTCAGAATTTCGTTGCGTTTTTCTGTTTGCTTTTCGCGGGTCCTGTAGCTGGCATATCTCATCTCTTCTCCACGATACAAATAAATATTCAACCATGGCGTTAGGTGTCTGTGGAATTTGCAGAGAAAACCTGGCAAAGTACAAATGTCCGTCGTGTTCCGTGGAATACTGTTCGCTCGGATGCTTTAAAAGTGAGAAACACCGGCATAGTGCAAGGACCGAAGAGACTAAACCTGCTGAGCCGAATCCATGGGATACATCCGAGAATTCCTCAAAGAAGAACCCGGGGAATGATCCAGAAAACAATCTCAAGCACAATTCCCCTCACAACCTTAAGCATACGCAAAACCCTAATGCTCTGGTCTCTTCAGACCCTACGCAAGCGTTGTTTGAAAGAATTGCCAGTGATGAGGTCATCGCCAGGCTTCTCAGGTACAAATCTCTACAGGTACACCTCTCAATCGTCTTGAAACTTCTTGCGGACTCGCTGCTTACAAATGAGCCAGTTTTGGAAAACCGGAAGGAGATAGCCAACATGCGCCTTTGCGACTTGAGGATAGGCGGACTGGAGGAAAACGAATTGGTGGAAGAGTTTGTTCAGCGGGTGTTGTATTTACACGGAGGATAACACGGTTGCAAACCGGAATAACGTTTATCCGGTAGATGATCCGGTAGATGATCCGGTAACTTATCCGGTAACTTATCCGTGAGTTTATCCGGACACACATTTTGTGCTTGACGTGGTGGTCCCCTGCCACACGCCAAACGGGGTGCTGTTCTGTTTCTGGCCTAGTTTCACCCTATACAAGAAGCCGCCTAAGTCCCCAGATTTATCCGAGGCGTCGATTTCCGCAGAAAAGTCGTCTAGCTTCATGTGGCCCGTCGTGATGAACATTTCGTCATCTTTAGGACCACCCAGACATGTGCACGTGACCCGTTTGGCAGGAAGCACGTATTTTCCGAAGCTCGTGCCGCTCATGTCGTATTTGAGCACAGAGGACGTGGAAAAAACCGCCTGGTAGATGACTCCGTCAACAGTCAGCAGAAGTCCGTCCGGTTCTGGGCTATTTTCCTCGGGATACGCCGTTTTCACGTCAAGCAAAGGCGTCCTATTTGTGAGCACCCCTCGCTCGCGATCGTAGTCAAATTTCCACACGGTAAAGGTCAAAGAATCGGTCCAATAGAGTGTTTTTCCGTCTTTCCCGAATGTCAACCCGTTGGAGATGTACGTGTCTTTGACCATCGTTTTCACCGATAAGTCCGCGGCTGAAATGCGGTACAAACACCCGCTGGCGCTCACGTGGCCCTGTTTCTTGACGGTAGGGAAATCGTCCATTAGTCCGATCCATAAGTCCCCCCACGGATCGATTATCCCGTCGTTTGACCTCAAATCGGCCGCCTTCTCGGCGGAAAGCGGGTATTTGAGCAAATAATCGATTTTTCCTTGCTTGAAATTGGCTCTGGCCACGCCATACTTAGCACACACCAATACAATATCTGGGTCCTTTGTAAGAAGCACGGCCCCGACCGATTCTCGAGGTTCAGCGAACTTTAAAACCTCGTGGGTTTCAGTGAGTTTAGCCTCGTCGTCTAGGGACACTCTGTGCACTTCTGCGGCGATGATATCGACCCAAAGAAGGGTGTTGTTGGCCCTATTATAGGTGACACCTTCAAGGAGCCTTCCGCGGTAGGAAGGAAAAAAAATCTGGAGTTAGCAGAGCAGGAGGGTAAAAAGCGGTTATTTAGGCGTGTTTTGACGTACATTTGACTCGTTGAGTGTGGATATTTTCATTGTTAGAAAGGTAGGGAGTTGTCCAATAGTCGGATGGTGGCTGAGCACTTGGAAGTACCCCCACCTTTGAATGTCGCAAGCTTTGCGTAGATGGGGGTTCTCGCGTGGGGGAGGTGTGGAGGTGGAGCGTGGAGGGGCCCAATTCGGAAGAAGGGGGATCTTGGAAACTTCTCCCACTGCCCTTTCCCATGGCATTTTTTCATCTTTGTTGTTCTCCACATAAATATAAACATCTTCTATTCTTTGTTGCTGAAATGAACTGTTACGACATGTATCTAATATACGGGTGTCTTCACCGAGGAGTGAGTTGAGGCGGCACTTGTGAGATAATATGAAGGAATATCAGATCTGGCCTTCTTGGACTAAGCAAATGCACTATCTTAGAATGTAGCATTTCGTCTGGAAACCTGATCCTTTTTCTTTCTCTTCTTCCAGTAGCTCTTGAAGCAAGCAACCTGACTCAATGTGCAGCTATAATCACGCCACGTGTGAGTCTAGACGGTTCCACGAGAGCTGAGTCACCTCAATATAAATACCCTTCCGTCCTTCTGACGCACACCTAATGAACACATTGAACACAATCACCATACATACCTTACATACGTGTCAATAAGTATGTCCGCCGCTGTCTGCACTACTAACCCTAGTTTAGATATTGGTACTGCTATCTCTGAAGTCTACTTGTAAATATTCTAGTGAAGATAGAGAGGATTTGCCATAGATGCTTACTACTGATGCTGTATGTGATTATCCAGCCGATTTTTTCCTTACTTTAACGACAAAAACAACTACTTGAGCCTTGTAACTATGACACAAGGTGGTCTAAAGTAAACAGGATCAGCTTATCATAGGTTCTAATTGGGTTGAGACATTATACTATCACTGACTTGTCATTCCTGTACATCACAGTTTGAATCCTGGAGCCTTTCTGTTAAAGAGCTGCTGAAGACGAATAATACATAATCAGCCAGCGGCGCTTTCTCCTCCTGATAGGTTTCTGAAACCTCACAAAACAAACTTTGACATTGAAGTTCCTACTATGCTCCTGCAACGGCCATACTCTCAATAATAGTCGTCTTCTCTACTGAATCGCATAAACAAGGTACTCTATCACGGTCGTCCCGTTCTCCGGCAAAAATTTCCCTGCGGAAATATAGTTTTCCATCTCCAACCAGCGCAAATCTTCAGGCGCATCGCCAGTAAACGCAAATTTCGGATTTGTCGACAAATACATTTCGTCAGTTTCCGCCACATTTCCCGCTAGCAAATTGCTGATTCCAGACAGAAACCGGAGGATTCCTTCGTAAGTAATCTCCAAGTCCACCCCGCCGCTGGTTTTTCCGTGGAGAACCAGATTCAACTCTCCGTATCCTTTTGCCGTATACGAGTAGACATAGTTGAAGCCTGTGATGTTGATCACGTCAATCTCGTAGCGAAAGTCGCTCTCAATCGGCATTATTTGCCCGTCACGAACAATCCCAAGATACGAGTCCATGTTTTTGGCAGAGTCTGTAAACAACTTCCTAGGGGCATCTTCCAACTGGAGCCGCATCTTGAAAATGGGCACCAATGTGAGCACAGGAGGAACGCCAGATGCCAATGTCAAGGCTGCAAAAAGTAGATAACTGAAGAGGGCCATTTTGCGTTATTCATGGAAGACAATGCGGATTCGATAAACTGTTGAAGGGGTGTACCTTCGCCTTTATATTTTTGCTTGTGCATTGGTTTGGCCGATAACTCTTAGGAAATTGCTCTTGCTCAGTGGCGCATATTCAAATGAGCGATTTGCTTGCTGAAAACGACCGCATTTCGCTCCTGTTTCGCCCCTGTTTCGGGTCGGTTTGAGGAGTCATTTCGAAGACCGCAGGCGATGTCCTGGGAGTGGCCAAATGAATCTTGGCTTGCCCGAATTAACAGTAAAGAAACTGGCCATAAAAAAGGGTAATTTGAAGGTGGGCGCGTAGTAAGGCTTTGAAAAGCCTCATTTTCGATTGTTTCAGGGAATTTCACATCAGCAGGGACCACCCGCTTTAGTCACCTTCTTCGGCCTCCTTATTCCCCCACGTTTTTGCTAATTTCACCATGGCCTCGGTATTCATCAGCGC
The DNA here is from genome assembly GCA_030582695.1 of [Candida] golubevii. Lineage (NCBI taxonomy): Eukaryota > Fungi > Ascomycota > Pichiomycetes > Serinales > Metschnikowiaceae > Metschnikowia > [Candida] golubevii. Next base: position 106,910 of record JAJMGV010000022.1, on the reverse strand, counting down.
ATCAATCACCTCGATCGGCACCTGGTTTTCACTGTATTCCTTTCGACCCATGGCCCCAAGGTTAGTTTCAGTTATAAGACGGAGCTCAAAGTGGTCATCGTTGCACATATTAAGGAGTTCATGCCACGTAAACAAGAGACTGCCCCATTTGCGTGTGGACGGGTTGATGTCTATAATGATCACGTTTTGGTGGGGTGCTGGAATGTACACGTCCATAATGTAGGTTTCGAGTGGGAAAGACGACGGTCCAATCACGTCTTTTTGAAACCCCTCAAAAAGAGCGAGTAGTTTGGGGTGTAATTCCTCGAGGAACGGATAATGGTTCAAGTCACGCTGGGAAACACCCCGAATCCGGCGGTTTCTCACGAAAATACGGAATTCCAAAGCTGGATTGAGCCCACTGATCCACTTTTTGAGCACCAACTCGGGCCGTAAGTGCTCTGTTTGGTTCAAGTTTACGCAGCCTTTGTAAATATCGCCGTCAAGATCATGTGCTATGTGATCCGAGGCGTTAAGAAGAAGATACACGTCAGCATTCAGCGTACATTCCAATGAGTTATTGATAAGCATCCAGCGGGCGTCTTTTGGAGCCGACCAGTTCAATTTTGGCATTACCCGCTTCCACTGAGCCACCACCTCCTGCACTTTCCGGTCGAAGTCCGCAAATTCTCGGCACGGGTTGGAGGCGTTTGGCTCGTTTTTGCCGGTTTTACTGGCTTCTCCTATTTTCGCATCGTTTTCTTCTGATTCCCAGTCACTATAGTCATTGTCGCTGTTTGCGGCCACTTTATCTTCGTACTTTGGTGGCGGCAATTTGATGCTGTCGCTATTCAAATAATCTATAAATGCCTGTGGAATGTCCTTTAGCACTTTTGCCTCAGGAATATGCTCGCTAAAATAAGGACTCCAGCTAGAATACGAGCAGTGGTTGATTTGTTCAGCCGTGGCCAATATGCCGATGAATGTGTCTGCTTTCGGAAGCATATGGAAGAAAGTTTCGACGAGAAGGAGAAGAAAAAGTGGGGAAAAAGAAGGTTTTAGGAAATTCGTTCAGATCGTCGGATCAATGCGAATTTGAGATTGGGAGGCAGCAACGAAGATCTGAGAAGTTGGGGACGATTTACACCCGTACATCTCGTTTATTGGAGGATGGGGATACGTGAATAATTCCAATAATAAAGAGGATTTGAGGAGATTTATTGGAAACTTTTCCATTTCAGCTTCAGAATCAATTCATTTGCAGAGCAAATTTCTGAAGTAGATTCGATGATCTGATGAGCTAGAGCACGGTAACTGGTAGCGTTAGATGTGCTGGTACTGCATACGGATCCGGTTGTCTTTCCTCTTCCAGACCCATGTCCTTGTATAATAAGCTCAGCACTCTCATTTTTGGTGATATCACCCTCGCATTTCATCCCAACATTCTCTTGTCACCAACGCACTTCTATTATTTGTCAACACTACCGCCTGGAGACTACACTCCAAATCCTGGTCACGTGATGGCGATCCCTAGGCTGAGCTCACGCTCAGGCCCGCGCCGCGCCCCGACACCCGCACCTCCGAAAACTCAAGCCAAATTCCAAAAACTCATTTCCCATCCCTCTCAATCCACACTTTCTTTCGGAACACTCAAACAAAAACACCCGGTTTTTAAGCCTCATCTAGCATATTCCCATCATGGCCGTTCCAGCGTACACAGCGCCGTCGAACGCGACGTTCAGGGATAAGGAAAAGCCCCAGGAAGTGCGCAAGGCCAATATTTTAGCCGCCAGGGCCGTAAGTGACGCGATCCGTACCTCCCTTGGACCAAAAGGTATGGACAAAATGATCAAAACAAAGAAAGGAGAGATCATCATTTCGAACGATGGCGCCACCATTTTGAAGCACATGGCCATTTTGCACCCGGCAGCTAGAATGCTAGTTGATGTTAGTGCAGCACAAGACGTAGAGGCCGGTGATGGAACCACGTCTGTTGCCATCTTGACGGGATCGCTTTTGAGCGCAGCGGAAAAGTTGCTTAATAAGGGAATCCACCCGACGCTCATTGGTGAGGCGTTCCAGAGGGCCGCCGCTCGCGTGTGCGAGGTGTTTTTAGAGATGTCACATAAGATCTCCTTGAGCGACCGTGAGGTATTGATCAAGGCAGCGTCGACATCGCTCTCGTCGAAGATCGTGTCGCAGTACTCGCTGTTACTCTCGCCGCTTGCCGTGGATTCGGTGTTGAAGGTGATGAATGCGGCACAGACCAACGTCGATTTGAACGACATCCGCCTCATTAAGAAGGTGGGTGGAACTATCGACGATACCGCATTGGTGGACGGCGTTGTGCTCACCCAGAATGTTTTGAAAAACGCCGGCGGCCCTACCCGCATGGAGAAGGCCCGCATTGGCTTTGTACAATTCCAGTTGTCGCCTCCCAAACCGGACATGGAAAACAACGTGGTTGTCAGCGACTACAGGCAGATGGACAAGATCTTGAAGGAGGAAAGAGCGTACTTGTTGAACATCTGCAAAAAGATCAAAAAGGCCAAGTGTAACGTGTTGTTGATCCAGAAATCGATCTTGCGCGATGCCGTGACCGACTTGGCCTTGCACTTTTTGGCCAAGTTAAACATTTTGGTCATCAAGGACATTGAGCGTGATGAGGTGGAGTTTTTGACCAAGGCCATTGGATGCAAACCCATTGCTGACATTGAGAACTTCACTGAGGACAGATTAGGCTCGGCTGACTTGATTGAGGAGACGGAGTCGTCAGGTTCTAAGATTGTGCAGATTACCGGCGTCAGTTCCAAAAACACCAAACCCACGGTCTCTGTGGTTGTCAGAGGAGCCAACCAGTTGGTGTTGGACGAGGCTGAGAGATCGATCCATGACGCGCTTTGTGTCGTCCGTTGTCTTGTCAAGGAAAAGGCCTTGATTGCAGGTGGTGGTGCTCCAGAAATCGAGGCCTCGAGAGTCTTGATTAAGGAAGCCACCCGGTTAAGTGGTGTTGAGCATTTCGTTTACCAAGAGTTCGCTGAGGCTTTGGAGGTGATCCCAACCACATTGGCTGAGAACGCTGGTATGAATCCAATCAACGTTGTCACGGACTTAAGGAATAAGCACGAGATGGGCGAGAAAAACGCCGGCATTTCCGTCAGAAGATCGGGAACCTCAAATACCTTCACCGAAAACGTTTTGCAACCGACTTTGGTCAACACTAGCGCAGTGACCTTGGCTGCGGAGACGGTGAAGTCAATTTTACGTATTGATGATATTGCATTCAGTCGTTGATGAAAGAATGCATCACCGACATCGAACACCCACAACCACACCCACACACACATACACCCACACACGAGATATCCAATCAAAAGTGATGATTTGAGGAGAACAAAAAAAAAAAAAAAATGCACTTGTTGATAGAAATGGAATAATATACACTTTACTGAAGCTTGACGGACCGCGACAAGTTCTTCTTGATACCGGTCTTCTCTCCCTGGTATGGGCCCTTGTTGCTCTCGTCGTACACTTGTCTGACGGACTTGAGCTTTTTCTGGGCCTGGTCGTACCGCTTTCTCTTCTTGACTCTGGCGTTTCTGTTGTCGTTTCTGCGGCTGGGCGTGAGACCCTTGTTCTTCATGATTTGGAAGTTCAAGGCTCTCTTTCCGTGCTCGTCTGCGGACTCGGCCAACTCCGCCAACTTGCCTGCTCTGGCTGCCTTCTTGGCCTGTTCGTGTGCCATCCGACGTGCCTCCTTCAGAGCAACCTTGCTCAGCTTGATCAGATCGTAGTAAGACGCAGCATCGTCGTTGATTTCCTTGGCCATGTGCTCGTCTCCTGACGCGTAATCTTCGCCATCCAAGTCTTGGCCCAACTGAGCTTTATCCTTGCCCAACCCTTTCTTCCTAGCCTCTTCCACGAGTCTCTGTTGTCTTTCAAAGAGTCTCTCGCGGTAAGGCAAATCCGCATCACCATCAAACTTTTCGTTTTGGGCGTTTTTCTTGGCCGCCTGGTCGATTTTCGACGTGTAGAAGCGCAACGATTTCTTGCGCCGGTCTTTTTCTTCTCTGTCGACTGTGTCTGGCATGGAAGTCTCGATATAGTCGCCGCTGGGCACGGCCTTGGGTTTTCTGATGCTTCTTTTCGCAGAAACATCGATATTGATACCGTTCGAACCGGAGTTTTCGTCACCTGAAGAGGAACTACCGTCGTCTTCGTCGCTTTCCGAGTCTTCTTCAGAATCGGTCTGTAGTCTCTCTTCATTTCTGTCTTCTTTAACAGGCTCGATTTCCTCTGCAGCATCAGCAAACTCATCCATAGAACTGTCTTCAGCCATATTTGCATCGTCTTTTCCTGTATCGTCAGTGAGCTCCTTGACCTGTCTCCACACTTCCCGCGTGCTGAGAATGGACTCCATGACCGGGTTGTCCTTCATGGAAAAGGAGTGGTTTTTTTGAAGCTTTTCGACGAAAATAGAGAAATACGACGAAATCGACGCCAAATACGCAGACAACGCCACGAATTTCGCGTGCAAAAGCTCGTTGGACCTGGAGTTTCGCAACGTTTCAAGCTGTGGCGTCAACGAGGTGAACTCGGTCAAAAGCGGCACGAACTCAGGGAATTTTCCTTGCAAATGCTTGAGCTTTTCGTCGTCGTCGAGGCTGTTGAAATCAACGGTTTCTTCCTCCACCACAGCTCCACCCAAACCGGGCTCCTGGAGGTCAAACTTGGCAGCACTCTTCTGCCAGTCCTGCATCACCTCCTCGTCGACGAAATCGTCCATTTGGAGCTCTTGCAAGTGTTTTCTCTGCTGTCTAAGAGCCTCTTGGGCCATTTCTTCACCTGCATCATCGTCACTCATGTCATCGCCACCATAGTACTCTCGTTTAGACCCCCAGCGCTCCAGTTGTTCCTCCTGCTCGGCATCTTCGTCGCCCGAAGCATTTTCCTCGCTCTCAGAGCCGTTGTCGTCGTCCAGATCGGCGGGATTTTGGTTCTTGAGTCCTAAGACTTCCTCTTCCGAGTCTTCTTCGGAATAATTGGCGCCCATGTACTCGCCGGCCTGATCTAGGAGGATCTGCTCATTTCTCGAGTCGAAAGCATCGAGCTCATTGTCTGAAATCTCTCCGGCAGACATGGTGTGTGTGTTTGTAGCTAGGGTTAAAGATTAATTAATGATGAGTTGCACTTGAAAAATGCCCGGTGTGGCTGTATGCAGGCGCGGCCGATGAGGGCGATGAGTGCGGCAGACGAGAGAGTAGATAACTTAATGGTGATAGATTCAGCAGGTTGAGAGTTCTGATTTTTTACGACAAAAGGACAGAAACGATAAGCGTGTATGTTTCTGGATATCTTCCCATTTTATTTGTTTTTTCGAGCGTTTTGTTTTCTTCTTTTCTTTATTTGTTCAGCTTAGCAGGGCGACAGTATTCTACAAGAACTGTACCCAGAATGAATGTTAAACTTTCGTTAATACATATTTAAATTCTCTTGAAAACTGTTGTGCAACCGCCTGGGTGAGAATATCATTTTTTCCGTTTGACCAATCAAGAGTGCTTCTTCTTTGTAGCTTGGAAGTAGAATATCCTCATACAATTGCACTTGTAATGTATTAAATTATCTATTTCTATCACGCAGCAGAATTTAAAAACTCGCGACACTTTCCACGAAAACAAATGATCGATAATCGCGAAACTAATTGCAAAGATAATCATAAAAAACAAAAAAACATAATGACAGAAGAGCAGAATATCTCGATCAAGGTCGCAAGAGAAAGAACATTGTAACGTTATCACTTTCATTCTGAGTCCGTTTCATATTTCATTTTCTGATCATTTCTACCGTAGATATGCCGCTGTTTGAGAGATGCGAAGGTGCTTCAAATTAGGATGTAACAAGCTTTAACCAGTTTCATTAATTAAGTCCGCTTTAACTTTATGGTAGATAAATAAGTAGTGAATCTTCTTCTCAATGAGTGACTGCAAAGAGCTTTTCACTGTATACTTTCAGTTCCATATACAGTAGTCCACACCGAACTCTGCTTGTTTTAGTGAGTGTGGATGAAAATAAAGTGTTACAACGAACCCTTCTCATATACCTTTATATTTGGCAAAAGAGAAACAGCATGATGTGAGTTCAATCTCCGAGGAGCAGAAGCTTGTTTACAGCAATGACCTTATTTAATAAGCTTGGGTCTGATGTATTTCTCTTTAATGAAAACGGCCATTTATGCAGAATCCGCAGCAAGTTGTTCATCATGTACTGATTTCAGTAAAGTTGCCCATAGATAACAGTTTCCATTAGATTGAAGTATAGGAATATAAGGCGATAAAAGAGTATGAGCAACCAGGTTAGCTCTTCATTGTCAACTGACTACTATGAAATTAGTAGTTCCCAATCCGTTCTATCTGTTCTTCTTCAAGTCAACGTAAATCGTTAGAAAAAGAAAGCGAAAAAGGAAAACGTTATCCAGAAGATCTAGAGAGACCGTCAAATATACACTAAAGGACAAAATAAAAATGTAGCTTCTCTCTGGGCGTACAGAGAAATGTACATTTATCTTTTGTACCTAGCCCATGCGCATGTACAATGTATTAAAGTACGCACTCCTCACTGAAAAGCGCATAATCGACAATCACAACTTTCTACCGGATTCTTCAGATATTATGCAGCCATTCCAGAGCTTTTACAAAAATGAAAACACTGATCTCCGCTCGAACCCCATTCTCTCTTAATTACACTCTCTTACTTTGATCTTGGGGTGACCAGGACTGCATACAAGCCCACGCCCCATGAGTGCTGCACGCCTGCACAAAGGCACAACACCTCAACAAAGCTCAAGTGCCATCGCTATTGAGTCAGTACTAACCTTCTTTCAAGCACGTATAAATCCCCTTGTGGCCCGTCTTCTTTATAATTCTCTCGGCCATGTCCAATAGGCTAGAATCACTAAACCCCAAGAAACCCGCCAGCAAGCCAGGGCTCAAATTTAAGCCAAAAGCTGTGGCCAGAAAGAGTAAGGAAGACAGAGACCGCGATGCGTTGGAGATCAAATCTGAACCGCCACAAAGACAACCAAATTCGTCCCGGGGTCGTGGTGCGACCCGTGGCAGGGGCCGTGGACGAGGCGGTGCATATGTGGGGACACATGTGGTGTCGGCCGGGCCTTTGGCAATGGGATCAGTGGGAGTTGGTAACGGCACGACCACGACCAAGACAGGGCTTACTTCAGACAAGATCTTCCACGCTGGCGAGGCCGTGGGCGGCTCTTCTTTGGCAGACCTAAAGCTCAAGCGTACGGACAGCTCAGTGAAACGTCCCGATGCCAAGGGTGTCCTGGATGAGTCAGATTCGGACGGTGAAGACCGCACTCGGATTGACATGAATAAGGCGTATGTTTTTGAGGATCTGGAAACGGTGCTTTTCCCCGTCCGGCCCCAGAAATTTGCAGACCCTCTTCAGGAGCCGGAATTGGTGTCTGAAGGCACGGATCTGCCCTTTTCGGTGTCTCAAACTGCGTCCAGAGCTCACACCGTGGACTCAGTCAAGACCGAAGACAACGGGGAAGTAGCCGCTGAGGAAGTACAAGAGCAGAGTCCTGCAGCGGCTGTCCAGGCACCTCTTCTAGTCAATCCAGACGAAAAGCAGGAGCACGACGAATACAACCGGATCATTGACGACCAGAAACTGATTGTTGATATGATCACGCTGGAACTCGACGCCATGAAGACTGACGACGACCCACAGTCGTCTCCCGTGCCCGATGAAAAGTATATTTTGATACACGTGCCGCAAATTACGCCGAAAGCCGGCGAAGCTGGCGAAGCCACGACGTCAGCGTCCCACTACACATCACAACACACTCAAGACTTTCAAGGCCAGGTTGGCAGCTTAAATTTCCACCAATCGGGCAAAATTACCTTGACTATCGGGCAAAACTCCGTGTTTGAGTGTGCCGGAGGTAACCCATCAGCATTTCTTCAAGAACTTTACGTCATAGACGACCACGACACGGAAGAAAGGAAAGAAGGCAACGACGAAGACACTGCTTCTTCTATTGTTGACGCCGACGGCCAGAAAATCGCCGGGAGAATCTACCGTCTCGGAGAAATAACCGGGAAAATCGTTGCTACGCCGGCCATATAGCTGTGGCAATGTGATTTCAACAAATCCCCCCGGAACCACGTCCCATACTTCTGGTACATTCACTGTGGTGTAAGTGCCACATTTTACAAGTGTTATGGCGCCACCAGCCCAGGCAAAATGGTGTCATTAGTGATAGAAAACATGCAAACACGCTTACCATACATCTAGAGCTACTGGTGCGTTATCACTTTTGGAACGTTTGATACGATGCTTTAATCTAGACTAAGAAGAAAGACAAGAAAGATTCGAGCTGGATGCTCCCGCTCGGAACTTAAAATTACTTGCACCTGAACTAAGCGGTATCAGGTTCATCTCAGGGCTTCCGTTGAGCTCTTTTATTGAGCTTTTCTTTCAATTTGGTTAGAAGCATAAGATGACGCGAAAGCTGAAAGACTTCAAATGGTTATCATGGATTTGTTTTCTTCAGGCCCTGTTCACGCGGTAAGAGATCAAAACTGGTAAAATCGGGGCCTTGTCTCACTCAGCGGGAACATGGGAATTCTTATAGAACCTACAGGGTCATTGATAACTTTGGTGATAACTTTGGTGATAACTTTGGTGATAACTTTGGTAATAACTTTGGTTTCCGAGTGTTGAGTATGCCCCGGCAACCAACGTGGAACTACCGTTGTGTTAGAGCAGATTTGACGAACAATTCCAGAACTACAAACAAAAGAATCGTACAACACCTACCAGTTAGTATCTATGAATGGTGCACATGTTCCATCACGTATATTTAAACATCACCAACACTCGAGTCAAGTAAATTACTAGTAGCGACAAGCCACGGTAGTCATATAGATACACGCGTTCATATTTTTTTCGTTCATTTACAATTTCTTTCAAATACACGAGTCACAGGGCGTACAGGTGCTATTGATGTCCTAGCTAATAACAAAGTTTGAACAGCTCATATCGTCTTTTCCCAACCTCTTCAACTTTTCACCACGTTACCTGAAACCCTCTCTAATACGCATCTCGACTTCTGTCTTGATGACGGCCCTGAGTTCTGAAATAATTATTCATCGATCTTTTTCCTACCTACTCCTCTACTTATCCCGCCTTCCTATCTTCTCTCAGCTCCCAATCAAACGAGACGTCAACGCCTCCAAGTCCTCCAAGGTCTCCGGCTCATCAAGCTCCACCAAGCCATTACTTTCACCCTCACCAGAGTCTTTCGCCGGCTTCTCAAACCATTTCGCCTTTTTGGGTTGTGGTTGCTGGTCGTCTTCCAGCGACTCGAGGTCCTGGTCTAAATCGCCAGTACCCAAGGTCACCGTGGCGTATTCGCCTTCACTAGATTCGTCGCCATCGCCTTCTCTCATTCTCTTTTCAATTTCCTTCCGTTTTCTCTTTTTCTCCTGTCTCTTCATCTTCGCCAACTGCTTGTCGTCCTCATCGACCCCAGTCATGGCCGCCGCCTCTTTCAACACAAACTGCTCCTTCTGCAACTTGGCGTCGCCCTTTTTCTTGAAATCCTCCTCATCTTCTAGTTCATAGAGTGGGTGCGCAGTACCGTCATCATCAAACTTGAGTTTTGTGGGCATTCCATGGTTGGAAAGTGAGAGCTTTTTCGAGAGAGCCTTCTTCGCTTGCCTCTTCGACACGGGGATAGACAAGTCCGGAAGCTCGTCGTCGGCAATGTCGTGGTCCTGTCTCTTGACACTCAAGAAGTCGTCGTCGCTATCGTCGTTTTCGTCGTCCTTGCGAATCTCAGTCCCTGTCAACTTCAAGTATTGTTTCGAAAGCACCGTCTGGTTCTGGCGCTCGAACATACGATCATACTTGGTACGCACGGTCTTTTTCTCTTCTTTCTCCTTTTCGCCGTCTGCATTCGCCTGCTCCAACTCCAACAACTTTTTCGACTTGTTCTTTTTATCCTTGCTCGTCTCGCCACCCTTGAGTTTGATCTGTGGAGCTCCGGGTAACCCTAGAGACTCGGCGTACTTCTCTGTGGGAAGTGCATTGACATCAAACACCTCTTTGTCCTTTTGGATGTACACGGATTTATAGTAGGAGATGAACGCACGCTGGCCCAAGTTCTTCATTTGTGGGTCCTTGAAACACAACAGCTGGAGCTGTGGCCGGATCAGCTTCTTGCTCTTTTGCTTGATATTCATGAATTTGGGCTCGATCTTGTTGGATTCCAACCGCTTCAACATCGCCTCTTCCTCCGAAGGAAGAAGCATCAAAAGCGACTTGCCCGACCTGCCAAACCGGGCACATCTTCCAACTCGGTGCACATACGTTGCTGCATCTTCAGGGCAGTCGACCTGGACCACCCAGTCGATGGCCGGGAAATCAAGGCCACGGGCCACAATATCAGTGGCAAACAAACACGCGTACTGAGCATGGGTGAACTTGGCAGTGGTTTCCAACCGGGTGACTTGCTTGTGGCGGCCGTACAACTTCAACAAGGAGATGCCCGGTTGTAGCGTGCGAAACGTTTCGTACGCGTACTGAACCTGCTTCAGCGACGAAAAAAACACGAGTATTTTCAGCTTCAAGTGCAGTTTGATGAACGACCACAACACGTCGAGCTTCTCGTCCAAGGGGATCCGCACATAGAACTGCTCGAGGGAGTCGGGCGTCGCCGAAACCTCGTTGTCGGAGGAAATGCCGATTCTCTTGGGGTTGGTTAAAGAAAGCCGGGCCAAATCCTTCACGTTTTCCGACTGGGTAGCGGAAAACAAGAGTGTTTGTCTTGTTGGCGGCAAGTGGCCCACAATCGAGTCGATTTGCTTCTTGAACCCCATATCCAAACACCGGTCGGCCTCATCGAGAACTAACACCTGTAAATTGTTTGTTTCCATACCCACGGTTTCGTTCAAATGCTGCGAAATTCGCCCGGGCGTGCCCACGAGGATATTCATCCGAGCCACACGCTCTTTTTCGTATTGCACGTCCTTACCTCCAGTGACCAAGCCAGCAGAAAAGGTGTTATATTTACCGATTTTCGTGAGCACCTCGAAGATCTGGACTGCCAACTCACGTGTGGGCGAGATGATCAACGCAGCCAAACCATCGTATTCGGTTGTTTTGTTGCGTATGAGCAGCTCTACTACAGGCACAAGAAACGCTAGCGTTTTTCCGGAACCGGTCTTGGCCGTGCCCATTATATCATCACCTTTCAACGCCATGCAGATTGTTTTCTTCTGAATATCCGTCATTTTGACGAAGTTGGCTTCTTTCAACCCACGGAGAGTCTCATCACTAATGGGCAAGTCCAGGAATTGCGCCAAACCGGGGCCATCCACAACCGGATCAAACTCATCGATGCGCTTCTGGAGTTGTGCCAAGTGCTCCTCTTCGGAAACACGTTTTTGCTTGCGGTCGACCTTCTTGCCCTTATTATTTCTAGCCATAATACTCGCTTGTAGTCCAGTCTAGGTAGAGCAGGGGGCGTGGTGTAGTAATTGAAGGAACAAGAAATGGTGAACCGGGCCATAGTAAGCGGCCGGGGATGAGCATCGGTGAAAATTCGCGGACTGCATATAGCGCACACGACCCGTGATTTCGACGGGCTTCTAGTAAACGAAGAAGACGGCGGAGAAGCCGGAATATGTTTCTTCCATCTGAGAGCGCTTTTCAGAATCGTTTTGTACCGACAAGCATCCAATTTGCTCTTTCTGCTCACCGGATAAATGTCCTGACGTAAGCTGGTGTACGGGTGTATGTCCACAGCAGTCCTGGGTTGGGCCGCATGGAAACTCACCACCTGAAACCATTCTAAGGCAGGATCTGCCCTTAAAAATTCAAAGTTTCCGCATATTGTAGCGCCAAGTCACTGTAAACATCAAGATGATCCTCGTCCAATACCAGAAAGCACATGTTTCCCTGTGGGATATCGTACTTCGACACCAAATCACGGAAAACCTGCAGGTAGTCGTGGTTCAGTAGCTTTGTATGGTCGACTTCTATCTGGATCAAAAAGCCCCGGAAGTTGCCATGGAGCGACACGTTTGCGGTTCGGATCACCAAGTTGCCGTTTTCAAGCTCGTATATTTGGCCACCATCTCCTTTAATCACCTGTCTCTGTGTCCAGAGGCTCTGCATCCGTTGCCCCACTAGAGAGTCAAACGAATCGTTTATCCCACACGTAGCACCCTGATGGAGGTGTTTGTTAGGAATGGCAAGATCCGAATCTTCCGGGAGCTCCTCCTGGACCACATGACTACACACAGCGGCGGTTTTTTTGTCTATCAAAGTGACGCAGGCATCATTTAAATAAGACGGGGTCCAGGTGTAGAGAAACTTGTTTTCAGGCGCGGTAGAGTGAGTCTGGGCCAACTCGGGCGGAATGGAGTAGATGTTATTGCGGAAGATCTTGAAGGTGAAGCTCCATTTGCCTTTCAATGCCGGAAGTTTGTTTGACATTTCATCATGGAATTGAATGATGGTTTGTGGGGTGGCCAGATGGGCCAAAAGTACACTTGAAACGTTAGCAGAAACTAGGGCAATAATACACGGGTAGTTTTAAGTGCCAAAGATATGAGCCACACACCGCATCCATTTGTATGTGGGCTGTTTGGTCACCTCGTTCAGTCCAGTACTTTATCAGGACATCTTTCTGTAGTTACTTCACACAGAAGCACGATTTTACCCCGCAAAAAGTGCACACATACGCAGAAACCATTCTTGCACAAGCTCCCAGTTTGCTAGAACTAAAAGCTCTTGGAATGGACTGAGGAATGCTGTAAAAGATAGTCTCACTGGCCATTCTTGGCCTGAAGTTGGACCGATTCCGGTGCAACACCCGTGCACCAGAGCAGGATGATTTGCACCCATCGCCTGGCGCACTAGCCTATCGAGAGAAGAGCCAAACGATATCCGTAGGCATTGAACTTAATAAAGGCGTGAACGGTAAAATGGTAAAAGCGTCGGCCACACAGGAAGCTGTATTTATTGGGGCCAACAAGCAAGACCAGGTGCTTGACTGCTCACCTCTGTTGGTGGCCTATGGAGCGGGCAAGGCTGTGGCTCTATGGAACCCTCTTTCTTCGCTGAAAAAGGGTGTATTTCAGACGCTCAATGGACACACCAAAGAGGTCACGTGTGTGAAACTTTTGCAAGAGTCGGGAATGATGGTCTCGGCCGGCGAGGATGGGCAAATTATCTTGTGGCAGAAGAATGGTGTGGGAAAATATGGACTTGCACTGACCAACAGTGTTGAAAATTGCTCGATCACCACTTTGGCTGTGGCCAGTGCACGCATTTTGGTAACTGGCTCGTCCCTGGGAGATATCTGTATTTGGGAGATCTCTGGTGCCGATCTGACACTTGCAAAGCTACACTCGTTTGCGGTTAAAAAGAACTTTTTACCTACAACGCTTGCTCTTGAGGAGATCAATGGATCGTACTTGTTGGTGGTGGGCGGCACTTCGTCAGACTTGTTTGTGTACTCATTCAGCCCAACTGCTACTGATGTCCAACAGTGTGCAAGACTTTCGGGCCACGAGGACTGGGTTAAGTGCTTATCATTTGTCACGGAAAGAGAAGGTCTAGATTACATTCTTGCGTCTGGGTCCCAGGACAGGTACATCCGTTTGTGGAGATTGCGGCTCAATGAGGCCATAGACGACTCCGACGAAGATGACCGCAAACTCGTGCTTCTTTCGAATAAGCAGTACAAGTTCAGCCTTGGAAACGACCGTGCTGCTTTTAGCTTTGAGGCGTTGATCATGGGCCACGACGACTGGGTCACCGACTTGAAATGGCACCCCTCTTTATCTGCTGAGTCATCCAGCCCTACAAACAGAAGACTCCAGTTGCTATCTCTGAGTGCTGACACTGCGTTAATGATCTGGGAAATGGATGCTGATTCCGGAATCTGGGTCACCGCCAGCAGGCTCGGTGAGCTTTCGATCAAGGGTGCCTCTACTGCCACCGGTGCGTCGGGAGGCTTCTGGTCGTGTGGCTGGTTCTGTGACCCGGCCACACAGACACAGTACATTCTTGCCAGTGGTAAAACCGGTGCTATTCGAGTGTACTCTTGCAAAGACGCAGAGACAAATACATGGGACGCGGCTTTGGGGGTCACGGGCCCCGTGAGACCGGTCACCGATATAGTGTGGTCCGATGAGGGTACGTATTTTCTTGCCACGTCGTTGGACCAGACGACGCGATTGATGGCCCCTTGGGTGAATGAACGGGCCATAGCAACAGGTGAAAACGAGGTCACGTGGCACGAGTTTGCCCGCCCGCAAATCCACGGCTACGACATGATATGTGCGTCTTTTGTGTCGCCCACCAAGTTTGTGCTGGGTGGAGACGAGAAGATCTTGCGAGTGTTTGAGATGACGCAGTCGATCGATGCTCTTTTAAAGCGATTTTGTGGAATCGCCGACTCCGGTTCCAGCGAAACGTTACCCGAGTCTGCGTCGTTGCCTGTATTGGGATTGTCCAATAAGGCGGCCAATGAACAGCTCGAGCAAGGTGAAGCTCAGCAGAGAGAGGAAGATTTCGAGAGCGAAGGAATTGAAAATAGCCCTGCTCAAACAGACGTGCTTGCATCTTTAAACGGCCCGCCACTAGAGGACTACTTGCAAAGGCATACGCTTTTCCCTGAGCTCGAAAAGTTGTATGGCCACGGATACGAGATCACCTGCTGTGCCACCTCTCCAGTGCACTCGCTCATAGCGTCGGCGTGCCGGTCGAACTCGGCCAAGCACGCGGTGATCAGGATATTCAACGCACAAAAAGACTTCCAGTTGGTCGACCAAGTGTTGAAGGGCCACAATCTCACCATCGTCAGCGTTGAGTTTTCGCCCGACGGCCAGTACTTGATGGCAGTGTCACGGGACCGCCAGTTTTCCTTATGGAGGCTTGTGGACGAGGAAAAGGGTGTTTTTGATCTTGTCGAATTGAATCCAAAGGCTCATTCGCGTATCATCTGGGACTGCTCTTGGGCACCTTTCGGAACTCCCATGTTTGTGACGGGCTCACGTGACAAGACCTTGAAGGTATGGAGCCTTTCCGGAGACAAGGCCGACTTGTCGTGTCAAGTCAAAACAGAGTTTGCCATCACATCTGTATCGTGTTTCCAGAAAGAACTAGTCGGGGGCTGTTTGCTTGTTGCCGTCGGCCATGAAACCGGCCACATTGCACTTTACGCAGTCTCGAGCAAAGCAGGCAGTGTCAGCAAACTCGCCGACTTTGATTCGGGTGTTTTTCCCGGTTCTCGTGTGAATAAGCTTGCTTTCAGTAAGAAGGTAGTTGGAGGTCGCTTGCAGTTGGCTGTGGGCAGCGACGACTCATCTATCCGCGTCTACCATGTGACAGTTGGCGACCTTGCCTGTTAAAAGGGATTAGAAAATGGGAAAGATTCTTCTTAAAGGTCTGGCCTTGCACCAATGACGCTGTGGCCTTTGATTCCTCCTCAGCAATTCGCAGCCATTGCCGCAGCCATTGTCGCACCAGACTTGCGCACGCTAGAGAGGCCAAAATGATGCCAACCATGACAAAATAAGGAAAACATCGTGAAAAAAGAAGCCAAGTCATCTCTTCTGCATCATTCTTACTCCCCTCTTCGGATCTCTTCTCGGTGCAAAACTGCCAGGCATCGTTGCGTCGAATCACACGATTACCGAAGACCGTTCAAGCCATGACCTGTCGCAGCCGGTGTTTTGGTTCGTACACGCACTCACGAACGGGCGCACTCCACGTCTATTTTTGACGATACCTCGCGACCAACATCTCTTCATTATCACCGACACATACACAAATAATGGCGGATAAGTTTCCAGAAATTGATGTTGATACCTCTGGCCAGGAGATTGAGGGAGACTTTTTCTCCCGCGAAAAAGAGCTTGTGGGTGACGAGTTCCAGACAGAACAAGACAACGTAGTGTTGGCGGCGAACGACGCCGACGAAGACGAGGAGATCCAGGAATTCAAAGACCAGTTCCCTGAGGTAGGCGAAACCGAAAGCTCTGCACAAAAGAGTGAAACCAAGGAAGATGATGACGGTGATGAATTTGAAGCATTCAATTCAGCGGCGAACGTGTCTTCTTTTGAAGGGGAGTCCGAGCCCTTGAAGGCATGGAAACAACGCCGGGACTTGGAGATCGAGGAGAGAGAAAGTGCCAATGCGAAGAAAAAAGCCGAGATCGTGGCGGCCGCCCAGCAAAGCATTGACGATTTCTATGACAATCACAACAACAAGAAAGAAGAACACGCCAAGCAAGTTTTGAAGGAGCAAGAGGAGTTTTTGGAGAAAAGAGACGGGTTTTTGAAGCGCGGAACCTTGTGGGATCGTGTAAACGAGCTTGTCAAGGAGGCGGGCGAAGGCTCTGAGAGCAACCGCGACAAATCCAGGTTTAAAGGGTTGTTGACCAAGTTACAGGGCAAAGAGAACGTGCCTGGTGCGGGCGGGTACGCTGGTTAGAATGAGACGAAGACACGAACGAAGAGAATAAACAAAACGGGAAACACATAACGGGGAGTTCTTTGCATTGTAGAGATGATTACTTCGCGATTACTTCGCGATTACTTCATGATTACTTCATGATTACTTCATGATTGCTTCATGATCACTTCATGATGCGGTCAATAGCCCTCACCCATGGGTTTGCTCTGAGTCTCTTGAGGTCCGAAGAGTCGGAAAATGCGACGTTCTTGGATAAGTAGTCGTTGAGGTTCATGAGCTGCCACACCAAGTAGCACATGACGCCGGTTTCCATTCTACGCCACGTGCCGATTTTCAAGAGTGTGAACCACGGGTGGTTTTCCTTTAAGATCCGCCACTTCAGTAGAACAATCACATGTGCTAAGTAGAGGTTGATTGAATTGTAGAGATGTGCACCGAGATGATGCAGTGCCATTTTAACGGTTGCTGGGGAAATCCTCTTAAACCCGAAAGTAGGAACAAAATCAATTGTTTGGATTAGCATAGCCAAGAGCCCTGCAACAAACCCAACAACTCTCATATACCACTTGACTGTTTGCTTTTGGTTAGCCATGTAGAGGCGTTTGAGCGGAGAAAATCTCGTCAATTGTGGTGCCGTTAATGATAGTAGAAGCATCGATAAGAGGTTTGGGAAGTACACGAAGTTGGCCACGGCATTGGCCCTCCGCCCGCAGTAGCCCAAGAAGTTCGTCCAGACTCTTTTCATATTTCCCTCAGCACCTACCGAGATTTGGTAGGATTTCGCCACGATCTGGGATGTCACATTCATCAAAGCAAAGTAGACAAACAATAAAACGTTTTGTTTAGCATAGCTGTAGAAAAGGCCTCTCCAGTTGACCGAGTGGAGTTTCACGCCTAGGCGGAAGTTTGTCCAGATTGGGTCCAAGAACCTCAGTTTAATGAATGATGAAAAGTATCGTTGATTCAACCTGAACCTCGTAGGCGTAAGGTAGTTCGAAAGCAACTGTCCGCACAATAACGGAAAGACGAGAAAGTGTTTTTTAGCGTAAAGTGTTTTGACACACCGGTTAGTAGTATAAGTATCCCATCGTAAGTACTTGGGGACACTTGGCGACAAGACTATCCCTGAGCTAGGGGGCACAAGTTTCCCGTAGTAGGCTTCGGCTAGATAGAGCAGAATATAATCCTTGGGAATACCGTCGTTTGAGCTAGTGGCGGTATATAAAAACACCACAGAAACCAAGTTGGCGAGCTTCCGGATCCGCCGGTCTACGGTTTCGGGATCCTTGTATCGCGTCTGATATGCTCTCCGTAGCCAATTCTTGATTCCAGGGTTTAATGAGACAAACGCGGCCCACAGAGGCGCATTTTGCACCTTTAACAACAGAAGCAATACAATCAGCTTGAGTGCCCGCCCAACATAGGCTGGTGTAGTTTCAATGTACGAGTCGTCCATGGTAGGAATTATCGAGATGGCGGAAGAGGCGGATTTTCAGTGTTTTTCTGTTGTTTGTAGGTGGTGTGTTTATCTTGTTTGTTCATTCTCGGCATAACTGTCTTATCGCGGCTTATCGGGGAACTGCGGTCGGTAAATTGTTCCTCGCTGATTAGAGTGCGTACCGGGGACAGTACTTCAGAAGAGAGAAACATGAACGAAAACAAGTGGGTTCATTGGCTGGGAGACTTTTTTCTCTCTTTTTGTTCAATAACGTCAACAATCACAGACCTACGGACATAATTGCTCTCCACATGGCGATGGACTAAAGATGTCTGAATTTTGCGAGACTGGCTCATGATAAATCTGTCTGTTTGGTTAACAAATCGGAGACAATTGTTTAAAAAGAATGGCAGTCATATACATAAATTTGCGCATGTCCGAGAACATGGGGTGTCCGTGAGCCCTGTATCTTTCGTTATTTTAGGGAGTCCAATCTTCTGAAAGGATCTCTAAATTTCAGTCTTTCAGCAAGCCATCCCAATATTGAACCAATACTTGTCTCTTTGGAAAGTTACGAAATTATCGTAAGCGTATTTATTCCACTCGAATAGGTCAGGTTACACGAAGATATATCAGCAGTGATAACACATGTTTTCTTGTTCAAATTCTTAAAAAAGGATCAGGAGCAATTTCATTGGCTGGTATAGCTTTTTTGTAAATATGGCACTTGCTCAAAGGCTATAATTTGTATGGAAGAAACAATGTCACCCACAAACCTAAAGCAATTATAAAAACTTTACAGTACTTGTATCAGGATACAAAAAATACTGTTCAGACTTTTTAACTGTAATCAGAAGGTTTGATTGGTATTCCGTATGGTATCACTACAAACTACTGTAACCCTTCTTCTCTCCGGTTTTACAACGCTTCCTGTCGGAACTGAATTGCCTAATTTGGACTCTCCTAAGAGTTGAGCACGGAACGGAAAGGTTTGTCTTGTTTTACCGCTTGTCTCATGTACCGGCTAAACCTTGATATATCGTCTTCAGAAAAACACCACACTATCTTCGAATCTTATACTAGTAGATCTAGGAAGTGCTAGTGCCGATACAAGTATTTATCAAATTTGTATAGCTAAATCCCAGCCTGATTTGCCAACTCCTCTTCGGATGAACATGACTAATAAGTAGTGAGCACCGCTTTGGGTATTGAATATAACACAACCCACATTCCATGAGATTCTAGACCCTGTTGCAGTTATATATTTGACCAAGACTAACTCTCATTGCGAAGGCCTTCGATGATAATAAACACTGATCTGGCAAGATACTACTTAGTATAGTTTTTATAAATACCCGAAACTCTTACATTCAGTTACCCAAATAAAGTAAAAAGCCAGAGAAGAAACCCTTCCCGAAGTTCAGTCATAGAACATTCACATAGCTTGTGATTGTAGTCTGTCGTAAATACATACCAGCTTCACGTGGCCATGATTTCGGAATCGCGTGAGGAAAGAATGGCTGCAAAATTAGAGGTAGCCACGGAAACACTTGTCGCTTCTCGAAGTTACAAGTCCGGAAAGCGTCAAGTTTCAACTGGATTTGGACAATTATCCAGGAAGACCCTGATAGAGAACAAAAAGAGATAAAAAGAAGCTCCAATGAATGAAATAAAGCATAGTTCAGGTACAGTTGGTATCGCCTGTCTACTCCTGGACTTCTGACTAGGCCTCATCCAATAGACTTTCACAGGGCTGACCAAACTTCAGAAAAACATAGAGAATTTTGAAGACTACCTTTTGAACTGTTGGAATTGTCATAACAGGCTCAGAGCTATCAGAACTCTAAGCGGCTCAAGTTTCCTCTCCTGGGTGAATTCCATGCTATTGTCCTAAAACACGCACAAGGACAGGGCTTAGAATTCCACACCTTTTAATTCGTGTTTGTCTATTCCGTGTCCCCATGCGCAATATAGCTTATAAAGTGCACTTTGAACGGGCGAAGAACTGAAAATTTCAAACACTGTCGAACTCACTTCAAGATGAGGTTTTTCTTGTCTTTCTTACTACTCTGTTTGGCAGGATCTCAGGCTAAAACCGCCCGAAGCAAGGAGCAAGAAAATGCGATTGCACTACAAATCTTAAGGCAAAGAATCAAATGTTACCAAGAGGAAGGCAATGCTCAAACTTGCTTCAACCAATCTTTACATGGCACATGGACCTTCCAAAAAAGAGATCTCGAGAACTCCGGACTCAAGTTCGAAATGGTAAGGAACATGTTGTCAAGTTACATCCGCAAGTTGAAGTCCTTCATGGCCACACTCATTTTTGACTATCAGTATTTCATCATACAAAAACAAACACTAGTGGAGGAGCTCACTAAGTTGCGTGAAATAGTCGAAAAGGCCTGCCCATTCAGCAACCAGCTATCAACACAACTAGACTTTGCTCAACAATATCTTGACTCCATGTGTGATGCTACTGACCTCTTAAGCTGGCATGAGACTACTGCCAGACCTAGCCGGCTCTTGATATATTCTTTATTCGATCTCAATATGCGTGTTTGTTCACTAAGAAACTTGAATGGCGTTCCAGACCGCACGATTCCACAGTTTGAAGAGAAGTTATTCCGTTGCCAAGAGTATCTCAAGGCACTGAGGGAGAAACTACAAGACGAAATTAACATGTCGACAAGGCTACTGTTTGAGTTGAAAAGTCTCTTGCAGAACCAGATTCAAAGGGCAGATCTTTCTCTCCTGGAAGTAATACAGCTTGAAGATGGGGAGTAGGAAGCCACAGAAAAAGAGAACAAAGAAGAAGATCATCAATTTCGCGACTAGCCACTGAAACTGCCTGGTCCAAGTTTCTAAAACGTCAACCCCAAATACTAAATGAAGCTGACTCAGGCGTGGCTGACTCGATTCATTGGAAGTAGTTGTGGTTACGTGATACACGAGTAATGTCAGAAAGGAAGGCCTTTTAATCGGGGGTTTCAGCACTGCGAAAAGTATACAGGTTCAGTAATTTGAGCGCTTTAATACTACGTGAGACTTCCTCAATCATTGCAGATTAGGTCTTCTAAAACTCATCAATACAAAGCTGTTCTTCTACTATTCATTCAAACAAATCAGGCTTTTTATTCAGCAAAACATATCAGACACTTCTTTCTTCTCACACTTTTTTTTTTTTTTATTTTCTTTCTTTTCTTTGCTCTCCTTTTTTCAACACCCCCTTAACGTGGCTGGATCATGTCCTCATACGTGATTCTCACTGCACGGGCGCCTTCACAGTTACTCTTGAAGCCAATCAGATTGTCTGCACAGAGCTCAAAAGTCAGCTCCCCGTTGTAGCTAAGGGGCCGCTTGTAGTTCACCACTCTACCGGAGCTTGTCTCTAACAAAAACCCATAGTGAGGCTTGGTGTCCAAGAAAAATTTACCCGAACCATCTATGGCCAAGTACTTTCCTTCTTCACCAACCATCTTCATGCTTCCATTCGGGTCGTACGCAAAATGGGACAACTGCGTACCCAGGACAAGCTTGTTTCTGTACATGTACAAATCATGGTGGGAAGGGATGTCGCCAACTTTCGAAATGTACATGCTTCCCGGACGGATCAAGTCGAATGCATAAGCCAAGGAGACGAGGGGCAAAATAGTGAGGAGTTTCATCGAGTGTATTTTTCTTGTTTTCTTAATTTCTTATTTTTCTGTGGTTCAAGGCTGTTCAGAGAGGAGTTTTCTGGTGTTTTTATAGTCTGGCCACTGTGGTGGGAAGCGGGGCAAGCTTCCGGGTCTGTAAGATTATTATGTTTCAATTAAGCGGATTACCTATTCGAGCGTGCTGCATTTGCAGTTCATATAGCTCATTTCTTTGAATAGGTGAAATTTGCTCGGAGTGCCGACACGGAAAGAGCAGAAATTCTGTCGGCTTGTGAGCGATTGGATCACGATTTTGGAGCTGGCCGAATCACACAGAAAATGCAAGACTTTTGTCCGATGGGTGGCCGACCGAAACTGAGCAACCCAAATGTGAACCAAGGCGGAGCAACGCTGTTCGTGACATTTCATGGCTAGGTGAATGGTGTTCAATGACGTCATGTTTCTTATAGAGTGGTGTCTTTTAGATGTTTTTTGAGGTGTTCTCTCTTCATAGCTTTCGTTCCGATTTTTTCAGTTGGTTGGTGACTTCATCTTTCTAGGCATTGTCCGAGATTTCTTCGGGAATTTCTCGGGCTAATGCTTCTTGTTGTCGCCCGTTTTCATGGTGGTGAGCATTTAAAGTCTTACTGTCAATAGTGGACCGGATTAGTAGACTGTAGAGGACCAATCTTTCCCAACCATCGCACGATTCAAGAAAATAACACGACTTCTAGGAATGCGATTTGAACAAGGAGTTTACACCGGCTTTGGCGTTGAAATCTGTCCTTAGCTCGACGGACCCATTATCAAATTAATAATACAGTCTGTATGCCACACTAACGCACACAAATCTTGTATTTCCAAGCCCCAAAAGACAAAGAGCATGGCCAATACAGGAGCTTGATCATTTAACCTGCTTTACAACCAAAAGTTTTTGAAATTGGCCGTCTTGCGTAGTTTATGCCTCATGACGTTTCGCCCCAGGAGCACTAATACGCATTATATTGTTTCCAGTTCTGCTTTCGTACGTTTGGTACTCGCTGTTCATATTCAATGCTCCGAGAGTTTCAAAGTTCGGGTAATTTCACTAGAAACTGTCTATACTTGCTCATTTCTATTCCAAATGCTCTTCAAATGCTTCAGAATCTAGTCTTGGTCACGATGTATGACCCTCGGGCAAGGTTAATTGGAGTACCGATAGCCGTGGGGTGATTTTGAGCCTGGATATTGAAGAGAATAATTTAATGAATTACCTTTCGAGTACTCGAGAACAATATATTGGCGGCAAAGGTATCGTGTGACCAGCGAATCTTGCGCAAATTTGAGTCTTGTCAAAGGCTACTCGAATGAAAAAGAGTCAATTTGCCAATGCATTAGTCTTGAACGGCTTCTTGCTCTGTTTCTAGGGAGACAGGATTATGACACTAAAAGGCAGTCAATTTTGGCCTAAGATGTTTTCATCGGCTTTTACACGTCACAGCTCCTCCTGAAAATCCACAAAGCTTGACTTATTCAATCCTCATTTCCTGTATTGAAAACACCTTCTTCGAGAAAACTGTTAAAAGAGCATTTTCATAGAAGGTACACGGTTAAATAGAATTCATTCGTTAAATGTCCAATGGGTGAAGCCGATGTCACATTACCAAGTCTACAGCAGACCCAGAATTCACTAATTACTCCTTTTTTGAATAAATAAGAGATTTGTTTTGCGAAGAACACCAAGTATACCTATATGTTTCGTATTCATGTAGACAAAGATTTGTCCCTGTGGTGTCGCCAGTATTCTTGTGACTTATGCCGACAGACATGACTCTCTCCTGGGGCTAAATCCAAGCTTATCTGAAATTAGAACAAACAAAGTTTACCAATTCTGGTTACATCTTCTCTGGATGTACGATGCGGTCTCTTGGGTTTCCAAGGCCTACTATTTTGTAAATATCCGAGTACGTAAACCGCAACGTGTTAACTTAGATCTTGAGCCGGTAAGAATAAGAAGTCGGCGCTTTGCAAAATTGACGTCATACCTGCTAAAGATGTCGGTGTTCATATTGAAGAGCAGAAGCAGGTATCTTTTTTTTTTTTTTTTTTTGTCTTGGCAGACGAAAATCACGCTTACGAGACCTGCTTATGCATCCAAAGATCCAGTTCCTGCTGGGTCCGAAACTCGTGGCATTTTCCATTTATTCTGTGTTACACGGGTTCGTGTGCTAAAAAATAACTCTCATTAACTTACGCTCCTTTCACACGGCAACTTGTTTGACCAGATCCAAGTTCGAGTTGAGTTGAGAGCAGAAAACGATCAACACACCTTCTTTACACTATATGCAAGCGTGTGTTTGTCGTTTTCGGAGTCGCAAAGAATCAAGAAAACAAGATCCCAGTAAGAGAAAGGAACAACGTCGAGAAAAAGAACTACATATAGAATAACATAAAATAAAAATAAAACGGATCTCTTCAAATCTACGCGACACACTGATATATTACTCTCCAGGGTCTCACGCGTCGCATTTTGCAGCCGCAACACCAGAATCGAGCGCGAACCTTCACCGATTGTTAGACCGTTCTGGCACGTCTCTAGACTTACCGTATTGACCTACGGTATTGACCTACCTCGCATATAACACCACACTCAAAAGATGTAAAAAGGGAATTTCTCTCAAAACAAGCAAAATATCTAGAAAGAGCCGGATTTCTTTCAAATAACTCCCTCTTCACCAAGAACCGTTTCTTCTCCCAACTATTATACCCTCCCTGTTGGCCTGTCCCTATTTTATTTTTTTCTTTTTCTCGGCTTGCACGTATTTCGCGTCTGCACAGGCACAAGCCCCAGACTCCAGTCTCAATATGTGCGAGTGCCTAACAGAGATCCATAGCGTGCACTGTTTCTGTTTTCGCCATGGGCTCTTCACAACAAGAGCTACATTTGAAGCCGTGCAGTAAAAAGCCAGAGGCAGCCTTGGAAAATGGAGGGCTCTCGCGAAGCAACTCCAGGTCACGTGGCATCCATTTCAAAACGGTCTCGCCCATGTTGGGACATCACCCGGAGTTTACTAGTGCCAGTAGTCGCACTGGTGGAAACATTAACAGTGGTGATCTTCCGCCCTGTGCCAATCAGACTAAAGTGCTGAGGAAGGATAGTAGCACAGGAGTAGCGGCGGAACACGGCCACCAAATTCCCGCGTCAAAAAACGGCCAGTGGCCGCCCCAGCGGTCGTATTACGATTTTGCTCT
The DNA here is from genome assembly GCA_030582695.1 of [Candida] golubevii. NCBI lineage: Eukaryota > Fungi > Ascomycota > Pichiomycetes > Serinales > Metschnikowiaceae > Metschnikowia > [Candida] golubevii. Next base: position 82,108 of record JAJMGV010000022.1, on the reverse strand, counting down.
ACCGACCTCGGCTGAACTCGAACATTTGGGCCTAGAGGAAAAGCTACGGCTCCTTGCTCTCAAGGAAATGGCCGTCGTGGAGATAAAGGACTCTATTGCGGATCTCCAGGCGAAGTTGTCCGATTCCGAGACCGATCTCCAAAACCTCCGCACTGTGATCCAGCGATCTCTATATCGACAACTACGAACCGATGTAGGGCCCAGTGACGGTCTACGAAAGCCAGGAAAAACGGGCAAAACAGTAAAATCGACAAAAACAGCGAATGCCCCAATCCCACGTTCTAGAAGCAAACCACAATTCAAACAACCCTTGAAACATTCCACACAGCTGCTTCTGGAAGACCCGGTTCGCTCCAGAGAGCCTATTTCGACCTCACAAGACGCGTCTTGTGCTCTCCCGCTTGAAACGTCAAACACTGCACACGACAACTCACAATCGGAGCGTCATGGTGAACGAAACCGGTCGAAACTATGGACTAACCTTTCGAAACCCATCACTTTTATCCAGAATATCGACCACATGCTTCTGCAAGAGTTTGAGAAATCACTCATCACTGACGCACCGCCTCCAAGTACCCTGACACACACCGCTACCCCCAAACATGAGCAGGCCACAAGGGCTCCAGACAGCCACGATACGTACCGGCATTTGATGGAATCCAGGCTCCTGGGTAACGGCCTCGAAACATCCGACGACATGTTGAAAGCCGTGTCGAATTCCTTATGGGGCTTTGTGAACGACCTTAAGGCGAACATGACATCAGGGATTCTGATGGCATCCGCTACTTCTAATCAGTCGGGACAGAATCATCTAAAACATCGAGATATGCATCGTCAAAAGGTGGATAATTCTCATCACGTGGCCCACAACAGCAAGCCTGAACCTGTCGAAGATCTGATGCAATTCAGCGAAGACGAAGCAGCCATGGGAGTTCTGGCAGCCCTGGAAGCACTGGCAACCCTGATTGAAATATCCACACACGTATCCATGCGCCGAAAACGAGACTAAAAGAATGTTTGGTTTTGGTCTTTGTGTTGGTATTTGTTTTGGTATTTGTTTTGGTATCTGTTTCGGTATCTGTTTTGATATTTGTTTCGGTATTTGTTTCGGTATTTGCTTTCTTGTTATTCTAGGGCTGGATGAATTTTGATTATACTAGGTCTCCTCGAACGATAGCTTTGAGTCCCGAAACCCGTGGAGACATAACCATGTGCCATCATCTGTTACGAGGTTTTCATTAACAACTGGCACACCCCTTCAACCTCAGCTAGGGTGTACTCATATCGTGTCACTTCCGTTTCACTTCAATTTCACTTCAATTTCCCTTCAATTTCCCTTCAATTTCACTTCCAGTTCACCCCAATCATCACATTTATACCCACCTCACAACCCCTGTAAGCCCTTGATCAACTCCTTCTGCTTTGCATCCTCGGCCTGCTTTTCGGAAACGTCGCCCAACGACCTCAAATCCTTCAAAAAGATATCCTTGAGCTTGTCAAAGTATACGTCCTGCAAGAGATTTCTCACATTGGTCTCAGACTTTTCCACTAGTTGGCCCAAATTGACGAGATGCGCCCACTCTAGCGAGCCGCCGTCAGTGCTGAGACATTGCGTGGTTTCTAATTGCCTCGTCATTGACCCCGATAAGGAAAACGGCGAACTGGAAGACCCACCAGAAGCCGTTTTTTCCAAGTCCAAAATCACCGACGACGTCACCTTATAGCTTGCCAGCGTTGCCAGCTCCGGCGTCACCTCAAACACGTGGATCGAGTCCCATTTCCCCGAATGGTCTTCGGTCTCTTTTTTGAACAAAACGACACCGGCAAACCCCTCTTCAATACTATTGGCCTCCAAATCCTCGGCTGTGTCCCACATGTACACCGAAGAAAGCCCGCCACCCTCGTAGTACAAATCTCTATATATATCAAAGCTCTCGTTAGCCTTGATTTCTAATTGCCGCAAAAGTGCCGACGGATACGGCGACTCGTCGTCGTCCGTTGGAGGCGTGTATTTATTAGAGTATGGTGACCGGTACAGATCCCCGTCTCTGTTGTAGTCACAGCAAAGAAACAGTTTGTTTGTTTCTGGGCATTTGGCCACTTTCAAAGGGGTGTCGACGGCGGCTAAAAGATCCTGTGCCAACTCCACTCCGTCTTCTGATCCCTCAAGCTGGAGAAGCGAACAAATCGAGTTTAGGTTCGCAGATACCGATTTCGGATCAAGCCTGCGCAAGAGATCAAGCGACGCGTCGAATTTGTCCGCCATTTTCGGGTGATTGTGTTGGAGTAGGGAGATATTTGGTGGATACTTGTGGAGATAGTGGAGAAATTGACGATATAGTGAGAGAGGTGGGGTGCTTTGATCGCTCTGAGCGTGGGTGTAGAAACGGTGAGGTCAGTGCTTGGTGTACGGGTGTCAGGACCCGGGGCATTACTTATGGGTGTGTCCAGGAAGTATTAGATAAATGGTGAGTATGTAATTGATTGGGCCTTTAGTGGGACCGGAGAGAGAAGCCTGAAGTCAGTTTAATGTTGCTGAAATGGTAATCTTCTGTTATTTTTTTTTGTTGTGGCGATTGGGTAGATACTCATAGAGAAGTGTACTAGTATAGTTTCACAGCCAATACATTGAACGAGAGATTCTGAATAATCTTTAAAGCATGTTTTCAAATTCATTAAGAGGCCCCCTAAAGAGATATGGGTCTTTCCACCAATTTAGTAAATTTATTCAGCTTCTGTTGAAGGAAGAAACTAGGAACGAGAGATAGGGCGACTTGGTGAGCATGCGCCTGAGGCGAAAGAGAGAGACAAGAGCTCTGGAATCAGGTTTCAGTGTGATTCATTTTGCGAGAAAAGTTGGACTATTGGCGGTCCTCAGAGTAACAAAGGCTCTTTGTCGAGCTCACACAAGAAGTTTAAAAAAGAGATCACTAGGAATTGTTATACTGCCCTGTTTAAAGCACGTGGATCTAGCTGTTTTTCCGCTTGGAAGGAATAACGATTGAAATTGCATCATGTTGTGAACCAATCCACATACTTTGATTTATTGCAATTCCAAGCAGGGCAAGCAATATCAAGTAAAATGGCCAACAATTGCTGACTGCTTTACTTCTCTTCTCTGCTTCTGTATCGGACAAAAGGTTTTCAACCCTAGATCCAGACTCGGAGTTTTCACTTCATTGAACTCTGTATTAGCCGAAGCCCTAGTATTCGTATCAACGTCGATATAGCCCTCATTATCACCCTTGGCCGAGCTTATATCTTCCATTGCCTAAAGCGTCTTTACTGGAAACTAGCTGCGTCTTTACTGGAAAGCCAGGGTTCTTATATTTGGACTGAGAGTTGAGTGAGATCTTCTAGTGAAACGAGTCTGGCTCTCCAGTGGGAGAGTCTATTATTACAAGGCTTGAGCTCATATCGTGCCGAAAAAAGATAGAGATAAGGTAGTACTGAGTTCATTTCCATGTCGAAGTTACATCGCCAGGTTATTCCTATCGCATCTTCTTCTTGTTGTTAGTTGCAACTACAGTAACCTGAACGGGACAGCTTCCACAGCACACGTTCTTCTATTGGCGACAACAGGGCGTCTTTGGACACGAACTCTACTTCACAACATAACAAAAAATTCTCTTTATCCTACGGAGATAATATCACTGCCAGTTCCAAAACTACATCTAATCTTCAACCCAGTGTCCACACTAATTAACCCGTAGTACTACAACGGTTGTAACATACAGTAACATGCTAATTACCAAGCCACCTGAGCCACATTATTACCTTTTCAATTTATTTCATGCTAGCTACCGATACATATTTTCAGTTCTCTTAGGCAAACCAATCCATCCTCGTTTTATTAATATGAGCCTCTCAATCCAAACATCTTTTGTCTACATCGTAGTCTTGAACATTTGCAGCCATTTCCACGTGCGGCCTCTCGAGAGTGCACCAGTAGAGGTGAGTGCGACATTGCAATGGGCTACTTAAAAGTTCCAAGAGGCAACTGAAAACACAATTCCTGAAATTACCGTAAAAGAGTTTCGAGAGCTCATGATATTCCAGTACGATAATCGTGTCTAATGATCACAGAAATACATCAAAAGAAAAAAGCACTTGTTGACCTGAATAAAGTAGCGATTCATAATCCATCACTGGCCCTGCTCAACACACCACCGCAACCAATGAACGGAGGGGACTTACTCATCGGTGCAGCCGGGCGTCACGTGATGTGGGGAATCAGTCAGGCTTTTCCCGCGGCTTCTCGGGTGCGAGAATCGGGCTTCCCTCTTCTGGCCACTTTACTTCTGTCATCTTATTTCTAAGCACTTACCTAGTACTACTTGCTTTTCATATATAAATATTCATCACATACTCCAGGCGCTAGAAACTGGAATTGTTTACAAAGACGCTTGAACTAATACAAAACAATTATCAACCCTACACTATTTAGCTTTTGCTGGTGGAGCCCAAACTCCGAACCCCCAAAACTCCGAGGCACTACTGAAGATACTCAATACAACGTTATCTTCACCCAATCTCACTACAAGCACCGAACACATGTTTTCAATCAACCGCAAATTAGCCGCCAGGCACGCTCCCGGGTCCGTGAACTCCCGCATACTCACAAGGCTCTTGTCGTTTAAAACATACCCCACTCCAAATGAAAATGCTCTAAAATTTGAGTCCCCTGTGTCGGTATCGCCAGCCGGAAACAAAACGTTCGAGTTCTCGTCGACTCTCCAAGCGGTGCATTCGCCCTTGGCGCTCAAATTGTTCAAAATCAACGGGATCAGATCGCTCATGATTGGCAGTAATTTCATCACTGTTAACAAACAGGACCACGTGAACTGGGCACATTTGAGACCAGAGATTGTTGAGGTTTTGGACAAGTTTTTGACGCTGAAGGAACAGCCGGCAATCACAAAAGAGCTCCTACAAGAAAGCGATTCGTTGGCCGCCTCGGAAGACGATTCCGAGATTGTGGCCATGATTAAAGAATTGATTGATACCAGAATCAGACCAGCCATACAAGATGATGGCGGTGACATTGAATTCAAGGCTTTCGACGAGGAGACCGGCAAGGTATTTTTGAAGCTCCAGGGCGCGTGCAAGTCGTGCTCCGCGAGTGAAGACACGTTGAAGGGCGGGATTGAGGCCATGTTGAAGCATTATATCGAGGAAGTGAGCGAAGTCGAACAAATTCTTGAGCCCGAGGAGGAGATCGCTAACAAGGAGTTTGAGAGATTGGAGTTCAAGCTCCGCTCCAAGGCGCAGGATGCTAGTGGGGCAACCAACGGGTCGACTACCTCTCAAGCCCCTCCTTCTCTTTAGGGAAAACGATTATTGAATCTGAAGGAGATAGGGGAAGTATCGGTCAAGCTGGAGATAATACCGCCCTATCAACAACATGCCTAATGAACCTTATATGTGACATCCACGCTCTGCATTGCAGCAAAACCTGGAAAATCCGGACATCTTGCAAGCCGACGTGGCCTTCCCGACAAATGACATACTTTTCACCATAAGCGAACAACTATGATGTTGGATTGCCCTGTCGCGTTACATTGATTGCTGATAATTATCAGAGATTGAGTAAGAAAGGACTTTTCCAAAACCTTGAATTATTAATGAAGTCACCCAAGTAATCCCAGATATCTTTGGTGCATAGATGCAAAAGAAGGAGGAGCTTGAGGTCAGGAAGAAAGAAGGGCGATAATAGCAGCTTGGTTCAAACCGTTTCACCTGCGTTTTTCAAATGAGATGCTGGATCTAAGCACTATACCTGTGGGCTTCGAAAATTTGTATTTTATCGAACGAAGATGCTGATTAGGAAAACCACGACGAGCCTTCTGGGATAATTATGAGCGAAATAGACTGCAAATGAGGCACGCTTGTCTCAAAATCTAATATCTTAGCGAAGAAACGAAGATAGCCAGGAAATGTAGCCACGAAGTATATATAGACTACTAATATTAAGCCAAATACCTCCATTAATCCATAACTTTGCAATTGAGACGTTGGGACAGGACAAAATGCAGAAATTAATGGGCCATATACATACAGCGTTTCCCGCTTAGCCGGACTTCTGGCGTGAATTAATCAAGTCCGGTTTATCCAGGTATTCACTGTATTTTAATGATGACTTTCCTGTTTTCTAACCTCTAGACCTCTCGAGGGTCTTGATGGACACTGCGAGGCCCTTTCAAGATCAGCGAGCACTTGTTGTTTGATTTTGGCCAAGGCCTTGGCGCTCTCAAAACGGGCGTTGAGTTCCTTCAACAAGCCCTCGTCAACACACTCTTTAGAGATGACCAAGCGAACCTCGTCGAAAAGGTTGTGAAGCCAGGCGTTGGTGAAGTTGTGCCAAGTTTTGGACACGTGGTTGAACCCCAAAACCCACCCCAAACTGGCTATTGCAATGGCCGAGTGTAGGTCTAGGCCTACCCACAAGTACCCTAGAAGAGAAAGCGCCGAAAGCGGGAGCTGGTAGTATATGAAAGCGGATGTGATGGACGAGTAAACTACCAGCTGTAGCTCGCGTGGCACGCGGTTATTGATGAGATCGTTTTTGAACGATTGGAGCGGGTTGTTGATCTCAAACTTGTTCTTTTCCAGGTACTGGGCGAACTTTTGCTCCTGCAACCGTGCCACGAGCTGGCCCTTGAGGTAGTTATACCCATCGATGCTCTTGTTCATGAAGTGCAGACTGAAAAAGTCCTTGACGGCGTACTCGATGTTGTCGTTCTTCATATAGAGCATATACCAGCGGAGCTTGTGGTTGAAGAAAGCCGTTGTCTCGGGAATCAAGTCGGTTTGGAGCTCGGCGTGCATCTGCAGGCTGCCTTTTGCCAAGGCGTTGAGCTTGAGATCGTCGTAGATTTGGCGGAGTTGTGTTTCCGAGAGGTTGTTCGAGGCGATTTCCGTTTTGATCACCGTCATGAGCCAGCCTGCGAGATTCTCCGTGCGCAACGACCACAGCAAGAGCTTGCGGAGCTCGAGAATGTTGCTGGCTTGCAAGCTATCGAAGTACTGAGACGCAGCCGTCGTGCCCTCTTTGTAAAAGGCTTCGATTCCTTGATCAAGCACGTGGCTATCGACCTTGATCACGTGCCGGGCCACTTTTTGGGCGTCTAGAAACGACACCGCCGACGTTTCCGTTGACCGTGGCGAGTACTCCGTGTTGTCGACCACCGTGGCCCGGATTTTCTTGCGCACGTGGCGGGGCAAAGTGTCCATCAGCGTAGATAGATCGGATGCTACGTATATGTAAAAGGAACAGACATCCACGAGCTTTTGTACATCCAGGGGCTTGTTGACCTCGACAATCTGCAAATTGTTTGCTGTGGATGTTTGTTCGGGAAGAGCGCCTTCGTACCGTGGTCTGGACTCGGCCTCCAACATCGGACTGCAAACTTGATACGATTCCAGGACCCTCTGAAATGCCTCTGGTAGCACCAGCTGTGGGGTCCGGTCCAGCTGCTCCTCGCAGTTGAAAATGTTATTAGCGGTTTCCAGCCGCCCCGCCAAGGCCCGGTACCAAGTCTCGCTGTTTCCAGCCAACGGGTCCGCAAGAAGCGCTGGAATCAATTTGGAGGAATGTCGCGTATGCTCGTTTTGGTAAATCACACCTACCGTGATAACATTGCGCCGCAGCACGTTGCGCCGGAGCTCGAAATACGTGTCGATGTTGGAGCTGGTGCTAGTATCTTCGGGGTACCAGCGCGTGTACTGTTTTAAGCTGTGGCGGACGGTTTCGTTGGCCGATTGAGTATACTTTCTTTTGGTGATGGAACGAGCCAGTAGCGTTTTGAACAGTGCAAGCTGCGGCACCACCACGCCTACGCGGAGTAGGAAAAATGGCCGGGGTGTCACTCGCGGCGCTACAAGGGGGAACACCATGCTCAATGCAGATATTTGGCGTTTCGTGGGTCTTTGTGGGGGGGCTTTAAATGTGGTGAGTAGTGGGTTGAATATGGGCCGAGGTCAAATGGTGCGACTCCGGCCCCCGGGCCGGGGCAGGCGAGCACTGAGCACTGAGCACTGAGCACTGAGGCTCATTATGAGCAGTGCGTCAGTGATGTTAGCGATTGGCGAATTAGGTATTTTAGCTATCATACTCACATATGATTTCTAGGAGGGCCGCTGGAACAGTAATGTTGATAATGGATGAAGAGTGAAAGCTGATAAAGTTGTGGTGACAACACCGGGAATAATCGATATTACCGATATATCGAAAAATTTTCTTATCGGAGTTGATTTTGCTGGCCACATTAGCAGACGCTTACGTGGTGGCTGCGAAAAAGCATTGCGAAAACGCTACATCTTGCCGCAATTCGGTAGTGCTGAAAAGTATTAACGTGCCGAAAAAGCGTTTGGCACAATATTTGGTCTAGTTGTTTGTGGCTTAGATGAGCAAAGTGAACTGAAAAATATAACAAAAAACCCTAATCATATGTGGAGTACTCAAAACACTCCAGATCAACATGGCATGCAACATAGCTTTGAGATCGCCCAAAAGAACCAAGATAATGCACAAGGTATACGTTGATTCGGACAATTGAGTTGCGGAAATGAAGAAATCTTTTGTTTTGATTGTCAATGAAGAAGGGATTTCCAATAGAAAAAGATGACTTGGAAGACCGAAGAAAACTCATCATATGTGCGTGATTCGCCTCTGTAGTTAAGGTTAAACCGAGTGCACTTCACACACTTACACCACAACGTTCCAATAATTGTGCTAGTGACTCACACTTACTCTAGCAAACGGAGAGCTGATTACCGCTAGAATAAAGCAATAACATCACGAACAATACTGATATCGGTATTGGCGACTTTTAGTCAAGGCATGCATGTGCCGATCACGTGACATGGAAGTTGGGGGCCTATGGCCGGGTACATAAAGACCATAGGAAAGGCTGCATCTTAGAGCAGATGGTGTGTTTCTCGTGGCATGTGATAAATCCTTGAGTCAAGGTGGTTATCCTTGTGGCTTTACTTCCTTCTTTTATTCTGTATTGTCCTGGTTTCGCAACTGTTCATAGCCTCAGTTCCAGGCTGGGCTGAGAGTACATTCTCTGTTGCAGTTCATAGACTAGTGCTGGTCAAAGTCTTGTATATTATTGGCGTGTAGAGTTGATCTCGGCATATGTACTCTGACGTCATTTTTCTTTACTTTCTTTCGCTCGCGCTTAATTGTAAACTTTTGGGTGACTTTTCACATTCGTTCCCATAGATTATGGTATAGTTATGAAGCCTAGAAGGTAGCTATTATTGGGAGCAAGCAACTGCTTCCAAAAACAACATTGGTCGGACACATAACTTTTAGAGACGTTTGGGACGAAAAGAGTTTTTTGGAAACATCTCTCTCCATCTACCACCTCGATATATCTCAATAGAGTCACTAAACACATCAGTCTCACTGCATATTTCTTAAAGATAATGACTCCACCCCCACAGTCACAGTCACTCGACAGTCATTCATGACAACGTCAGTTTTTTTGTTTGATCTTATTCGTAAAGTTAATAGTTTTCTAGTTTCCATTGTTTTTTTTGTTTATGTAGCTTGGTAATTGTGGAAACGTCATTCTGTCTTCTGTAAATTTATCAACTATTCCTATACGTGTTAGATCTACTATTGACCAATATCGAAGGTTCCTAATGAAGCGTAATCGTGTATAGTCTGTTTATAATAGCAAGGCATAGCCGCTACGTTTCTTATCAAATTTCCCCTATTATCTTTACATACGCCTTCTATTATAATTTCAATATTTTTTCTCCTCTCGTGAACATCTGAGCGTGCACGTTTTCTATTTTGTCTAGCTCTTCGACTTCCTTTTCTTCATCTTCTATACCCATGTCATTTCGATATATATATATAATATAGTATTCTCCGTTTTAGAGGATCTCTTGCGTCAATTCTGGGATATACGTTTCTGTATTATAATCTGATCTTTCTGCCAACCCCACATACATATTTCTATAAGAATAGAATACTCCTAAATCTTTGAGTTCCTTTGCATTATTTTCTGTTTGTCCGTACAAATCTTTAACGTCTTCATGTCCATTTCAAAATTGTTTTCTATCAATGATGTGACGAATTCAAAGTCACCATAATCTTTCCCTCTGTGAGATAATAAGTCAATCGCGCTATCCATTTTAGGCAAGTCCTGACGGCTTTTACAGCAATGAGAACCTGCGGAATAATCTTGGTGAAAGGCTTGGAGCACATTATTACCAATCGAGCGCTGGCGACTGAGCGCAGTTTGAATGAAACTAGTAAAGACAGGCTGTCCCATATCAAGTATAAGAAAGCCAGACTGGTTTCATTAGATGATCTCACTTCACACCCAGCTCAGATATAACACCCTTGACATCACCAATGGGCAACCATTCAAAAGTTCCATATCTGTAGCTTTTTATCTCTCTACCACCCCCAAACACTAATGAGACACATGAAGACCCAAAGCCTTATCCGCCTCACATCCAACCAATAACTAAATCAAGACTCAATAATAGCTGCCGCGCTTTTTTACTTTTTTTTTTTACTTTTTTTTTTTACTTTTTTTTTTACTTTTTTTTTTACTTTTTTTTTTTTTTACTTCATTAACAGTCGCACCGCAAAAGTTCAAAACGCCCTGCACACCCTGCACACCCAAAGTGCCAAGTCGTGTTCCTGTTCCGGCCCGCGACCTACCCCAGATACTTGTGAGCCACCACCAAATTATACACTGATACATTGATACACAACCCACCATTTCTAGACTATGGGCTCGTGTTACACCAGCCTCAGCCGGCCGCGTGAGCTCGTGCACAAACTTCGCCGTGTGTTGAAGAAGTATGCCTCTTTTATTGGCCCTGGAATCATGGTCTCCGTGGCCTATATGGACCCCGGAAACTACTCCACGGCTGTAGCGGCCGGAGCCGACTATCGGTACCTGCTTTTGCTAGTAGTGTTCATGAGCAACGTGTTTGCCGTGATTCTCCAGTGTTTATGTGTAAAGTTGGGGTCGGTGACGGGACTCAACTTGGCTGAAATGTGCCGCTTGACGTTTCCTTGGTACCTCAACCTATTCATGTACGTATGCTCGGAGTTTGCCATCATTGCCACGGACTTGGCCGAGGTGATCGGCACGGCCATTGCCTTGGAGATTCTCTTTGGCATTCCCATTCTTATCGGCACGTTTATCACGGTATTAGACGTGCTCTGTGTGCTTTTGGCCTACCATAAAGACGGCACCATGGGTCAAACGAGGCTTTTTGAGATTGTTGTCACGGTTCTTGTGACCGCTACCTGTGTGTGTTTTGTCTGGGAACTCTTCAGTGTAGACTTTGCCCCCGGCACGACGAAGGAGATTCTAAAGGGCTTTTTGCCCATCAACAGGGACATTTTCAAGGAGTCCAAGGCACTTTTCTTGGCCTGTGGCATTGTTGGCAGTACAGTCATGCCGCATTCGTTGTTCCTCGGCTCGTCTATAGTACAAACGCGTTTGAAGGACTTCGACAGGCAGAGAACGGGGTACTCTTGTGGTTCCTTAGTACAAGAACCTCAAGAACCGACCTCTGAGCCCTCTGAAGACCCGCTCCCGATCACTCACCACAAATTCCGCCAGTTTTCCGACGGCCGCTCGCTCGCTCGAAAGTACAAACCGTCTTTTGCCGCAATCAAACACTGCCTAACCTACTCGTACGTGGAGTTGGTACTTTCGCTTTTCTTCATCGCCGTGTTTGTGAATGCGTCCATCTTGATCGTGGCGGGAGGCACTCTCTACGGCAAGCCAGAAGCCGACGACGCCGACTTGTTGTCCATCTACGAGTTGCTCTCGCACTACATTTCACCCGCAGCAGGCATAGTGTTTGCGCTTTCGATGCTTTTTTCGGGCCAAAGCGCTGGCATCGTGTGTACGATGGCGGGTCAAATCATCTCCGAGGGCTTTATTAACTGGTCTTTCAAGCCATGGGTGCGGCGCTTGTTGACGAGAGTCCTTGCCATCGTACCTGTGGTGGTGTTTATGGCTGTTTTGGGCCGTGAAGGTGTATCCACAATAATGAACCTCTCACAGGTGGTTCTCAGTTTCATTCTCCCCGTGGTGAGTGCTCCTCTCATATACTTCACTGCTACGAGGAAATTCATGACTGTGTACGAATTAAACGATGCCAGCTTACACCAAAGTGACGAGTCGTCTGCTTTATTACAGGACCAGATCTCGAGGCGATATTACGGTGCCGAGCCAGAGCAACCGGACACTCTTAGAAAGTACACTTTCGAGAATAGCGTGTGGCTCAATACCGTTGCCATTGCCACGTGGCTTATCATCACCTTCCTTAATCTCTACTTGATCTACCTCTATTCCATTGGAATCGAGGTTTGAGCACCAGCCAAGTCATGTGCTTGGTACTTGCAGAATGGTGAATGGTGAATCATGTGCATTATGTAATATAACTCTATCCTCACCCAACATAGAAACACCCCTTTTCTGCCCATCAAGCAAATCTACTCTTTTTCTTGTGCATACCCTTAATACCTGGCAACCTGCCGCTTTTATTAGTAGGCACGGGCTTCGTGGGCATCGGACCAGGCAACACTCCCTGGTAATCGTTCATGAGCACAGGGATTTTCTTGCTCAATTGAAGCAGCAGCGACTTGTTCATGGCAACGTTCGATTTCGCCAAGATCGACAAAAGCTTCACCACTCTATTGTACACCATTGTCTCCTGGAGCGAAGGCGTGGCAGGCGACGTGGAGTGAAGGAAACGCTCCTGGCGCAACTTGTTAAGGCGCAACAAATTGAGTGAAATCACCTTCTGTATCTCTTGGGGAGACTTGACGATCTTGGCCTTATCCTTTCTCAACTGCTGGAGTGACAGGGTGGCTTCGGGGTCGAAACGAACCAAGTTCTCAAGCTTGATTTCGCTGGTCTCACTCGCTGTATTCTCCCCTGGCCCATCTGCTTCTTCTTTGTCTGCTGGAACATCTTCAGCAACAGTTTCACCTGACGCTTGTTCGTTTCCCAGAGACGCTTCGACCTGCACATCACCTTCAACTTCCGAAATCTCACGTCTCAACCGCTTTCTGTGGATCTCTTCCACCTGCTTGTACCCAACGCTGTTGTACCAAATCTTCCGTTTGAGGTCGTCACTCAATACCGAGTTTCTCAGGTCCACCACCGGACCCAACGACACAATGTTGCTCTTTTTCTCAAGCACACGCAACTCGTTGGCCTCGCCGTTCTTAACCAAAGTAGAAATTAAAGGCGGCTTAAATGTCTTTTGTTTGTATTGCAACCATTTGGGCGATTCGATTGTGTACCAATTTGGGTGGAAGAAACTGTCCAAAACTTGCGCTGAAGCCTGCGACGGAAGGGGGATTTTGCAGGAAACACTGTTGAACGATTTGATCGTGCCAGAAGCAACTGGATTCAAGCCCTGGCCCACCGCTTTAGTCAACAGCCATGGCTCAGGTACTACAGTGTTTCTCGGGTCCAAAACCGACCGGCCAACTAAGCTGGAGAAAAGTGGCTGAACAATGGTTTTCGTTTCTGTGTCAGATTGCGAGTTGTACGCACTGTGGTAGGTCGGCACAACAGGCTCTGTGTACTTGTTGATGTAGGTGATGAACTCACCATTTGACTCGAAGTGGGTCAGGGATATTTTCTCGAAATCGTCGCGGAAAACTTCAAGCAAGTCGTCGTTATCCTCCTGCTCGACGCGATCTTTCTCGGGGATCACCTGAAGGCCCAAAGAGGCAACTTCTCGGAGCAAAAGATCGATGCAGATCCGGTAAAATAAGTCAATTTCTTGGTAGCGTTCACTCCCAACTTCGTGCTTGACGATTTCAGAGCCACATGCTATTTTTACATCGTGATACAATTCATATGGCGAAGAGTAGCCCGAACCGGAAAGTTTTTCTGAGACAGAGGTGAGCTTGTCGTTGGCGTTTTCAGCAATATACGCCTCATATGCCCTCACTATATCATCCGGATTTGACTCGTGGAAATTAACAGGCAACACGGATTGTTTCAAAAGCCCAAGAGAGTCGGACGCAGTGAATACGGCGGCTAAGTCTTGTAGTAGCGTGTCAAACCCTGCAAATGTTAGTATATCGGTTGGCTACTAAGTGAAAATATAGCGAGCAGAAAAAATCGAAAATTCATCAAGTGGTATTATGGAGTAGATGATAGCTGGAATTTTTCCGATTAATAGCGGCGTTTTTCTTTGAAAATGTCTGCTGTGGAAGCTCACATACCGTTGTTGTGCATAGTGATTGTTTTTGATTCTCAGATTCGAGGACGGCTCGAGTTTGGAATTACTACAATTGTTGTGGGTTGGTTGTTGTGGGTTTCGTCTTGTTTCGAGAGGTCGGCGCGCGAGTGAGAGGGACGGGTGTGAGCACGTGATTAGGGAGCACGTGCGCTGGGCAGTGGTCCATCTCTCCCATTCCAGAGGACCTTCGCTGTAACAAGTCTTTGGTTTGGATTCTATAAAGCTTGCAGTTGGATTACTCTAATGATAGTTACAGGGAATAGTTTTTTCCCACGGTAATACCCAGAACCAGTGCCTTGTCGTATATGCAGTACACTTACCCCAGGTCATTGAGCCCGTCGGCAAAACGTCTTTTTTTGCCTGATTCAGTAGTAAGTTTTAAAAAGATCCAATTTGTAGGATGGGCAGAATAAGTCTGCAAGTTTGTAGAACTTTCTCTTTGAATTTGGCACGGTTAGTGCCCTGTTGAAATAACAGCTTTCGACGGTATATGCAGTATGATGATCGTAAAGCGGTGCTTGTATGCAGGCTAATATTTTAACCAGCCTCCCGAGAATCAGACGTAATTATGTTTGCTTGATTGTGCCAATGCCGTAGATCATTGTTATTTAAAAAACCTGTATTGGTTGCTTTTCCTACGCTTTATAACCCTTTAATCATACCCTGGAAGAACTCTGTACCTAGGCCGCTAACTGTCTTGATTTACCTGCCTTGGAGAAACTCTAAACTCAGCTCTCAACCCCATTGCCTTAATCACACATACCCCTCCTAGTACAGTTTTCAAAAAATACACAAAGGGCTCAAAAGGACAGCTTCGGCTCAGGAGACAATTATCGAAACTTTCCCTCTTTCCTTTCCTTTCCTTTCCTTTCCTTTCCTTTCCTTTCCTTTCCTTTCCTTTCCTTTCCTTTCCTTTCCTTTCCTTTCCTTTCCTTTCCTTTCCTTTCCTTTCCTTTCCTTTCCTTTCCTTTCCTTTCCTTTCCTT
>JAJMGV010000022.1:0-66767 GCA_030582695.1 [Candida] golubevii | reverse complement strand
CCCTCACTCATCAAACAACAACTTGATCTCCTCGATTCGCTGCTTCCGGCGCTCTTCCTCCTCCACCTCTACTGCCTCGCCCATCTTGCGCTTCCGCTCCTGGATGCGAAGCATTTTCTCCTCAATGGAGTTCTTCACAATAAACCGCACCACCTTCACATTGTATTCCTGGCCAATCCGATGGATACGATCAATGGCCTGGTCCTCGATACTAGGGGACCACCAGGGGTCCATCATGAATGCATGTTTGGCCACGGTCAAGTTCAACCCCACGCCTCCTGCCTTGAGGCTTAGCAAAAGGATGGTGATCTTACCGTCTGCCTTGTTTGGGGCAGTGAACTTCTTCAAGGTCTTCTCACGGTCGACCATGCTGAGGCGCCCGTCAAACTTGTACACGACAAAGTCGTCATTTTCTTCAGTTCCCAACCCCTTGATCTCGTTCTCGATGAGGTCCAAGAACGTCGAGAACTGCAGAAACACGACCACCTGTTCCCCAGGGCTCTGTTCTTTAAGCTCGCGGAGGTGGCCAATGAGCGCCTGGATCTTGGCCGATGATCGGTCGGGATTGTAGTAGTATAGCTGGAACGGATAGGGTTGCTTTGGGTCAGGCACGGCTTTCTTAGTATGAAAGCGCACCTCCTTCTTCGACGTTTCCTTTTTGAGCACCTTGAACAAACGGTACTTTGAAATGGGGTGGCGGCACTGAGGGCACAACGCCAGCAGGCCCTCGTTTTTCTGGTACTTGATGTGGTCCAACAAACAGTGGAGGCAGTACTGGTGGCCGCATTCGGTCACGGTTAGCTCACCAATAGCAATCGGCGCCAGGGTACAGATGGAACACTCGGAGTCTTCAAGGGTCACGGATTTGTACAACGAGTACAACACCTGTCTCATGGCCGAGTCCAGCTCAAACTTCTCGGCGGCAATGGGCTGCTCGTAACTGGCGAGTTCCTCCTTCCACGACGCGTCTAGTTCGTTGCTCTCAGCTATGAGGTCCAGGTGACAGCACACTTGGCGAAGACGGAGAATCGAGAGAAGAATCTGCGAGTACTTGCGGAGCAAATCGCCCGTGCGCATGCCCTCTTTGAACGACTGGTAGGCCTTGGACTTGAAGAAGTCGTAGTAGAGCTGTTCCTTCTCGGAGAAGTCGAGCTCTTCAATGACGATTTCCTTGTCGGGGAGCGACACCAACGGCGTGCCGTCCTTCTGCTTCATGTTCTTGGTTCTGCGGAGGAAGATCGGCTGGAGAATCGTCTTGACCACGTCTAGTGTCTGGTGGAACTTCTTCTCTTCAAAAGGCTGGGTGACAAATGTCTTCCAGTATGAGAAGTTGCCCCAGGGCTCGAGCCGAAGAAACTTGACCAAGGAAAAAATGTCGTCGAGCCGGTTGACCACCGGGGTTCCCGTCAAAAGCCACTTGCGCCGCAGCTCTAGCTCGTGCACGGCTTTGGCGGTTTTGGTGGTTCTGTTTCGGATGGTATGGCCCTCGTCAAGAACTATGCGGAAGAACTCCACTGAAAAAAGCCCCAATTTGGGCAACCGGCCGTTGTCGTCACGCATCTTGGTGATGCGAGTCCATTCGCTCTGCACAATTCCGTACGTGGTCACCACTACGATGGGGATGTTTTCCGACCGCTTGCATAGCAAAAGCGACAAGTCCGTTTGCACTTGATCGCCATAGTAAACGTAACAACAGTGGTTCGGGTTATTGTTGGTACGGTCAAACTCGCTTTTCCACTGGGATAAAAGAGACATGGGAACAATGATAAGCGTGGTTTTGGCAGCGTAGTTGCGGAATCCCACCGGCGCTGATTCCACGTCGTAAGGCACCGAGTGGATGAGCGCTAGCGTCAGAATGGTCTTGCCCAACCCCATTTCATCGGCCAATATACCTCCCTTCATGAACGTCTTGACAATCGGCTTTTCGAGCGAGAACTCGCCGTTGTACAAATTAGCATAAAAGATCTTGTCGTCGTGGTGCACCACTGTGCCGTCCAACTGGCGGTCTTTGGGCCAGTGGAACTTGTTCCAGAGCGGGTCCATCACCCCTTCGTCTTGCTGCCTGATTTTCTTCATTCTTTGGGTCGAAACGCCGCCTTCTTCGGTTTGCGAGAGCTCTTGGATCATGTCCATTTCCTTTTCTCTCGAGAGCATCCACGCCAACCCATGTTTCTGGTACGGACGCAACAGCAACGCGAAGTTCTCCTCTGGCGGAGTGGTCGTCTCGGGGAGATTTTCAAGGTATTCTTGTTGCTGGTTCGACAGGTAGAACTGCTTGAGTTGGTCAAGGTTCAACTCCTCCGTTGGCGCCGTCGGAGTGTCGGAATTTGTGGAGGATTCTGGGTCGGGTGTATCGAGGTCAATCACTTCGTCCTCTCCGCCGTACTTACTCGTTTCTGGAGACACTTTCGTGATATGGAGCCTCTCAAATAACCGAGCGATGGACTTTTGCTTGAGCCGCAACACCGCCTCGCCCTCTGTTTCCAGGGCAAAGTTAAACTGCGCCGCTGACGTGGTCTTTCTTCTTTTCGGCAGAACATCGTCGCCTGAAAGTTCCTCTGCCGCTTCGTACAGCGTGTTCTGGGTGAAGGTATTGTTATTGAGGTAGCACCGGATCAGCAAGTAGAAGGAGTCGCCAATAGAGAGGGAACGCAGAGTGTTCATGATGACAAAGGCTTCGAATTCCGCCACACCAAGGTCGATCAAAGGACAAAGAATCCGCGTAATATCCTCTCGCAATCTTCCAATCTCTCTTCCGTCGGGCATAGTGTACAATCGGATGACCGCAGAGTCACCGAATTTCGGCTGCACAAGCATCATTTTCTTTGTTCTTCGTGGGCGGAGCCGCCGGATCTCTAGCGGCTGTAAGTACTTGAGTCGGCCCCAGAAGGGACGCGTCGCCCACGCCTCTACATCTATCGTGCCAATATACCGTCTCCAGCCACTTGATTTTTGCAAAAGCTGCTTCATCTCGGCCTGCGACATCATGGGTGCCGCGTTTTGCGGAGTTTGGCTTTGGTCCGGCGTGTCCAGCAAAGACAAATCACGCGTTTCGTTGGCTTGCGACGCGTCCTGAGACGCGTCCTGGGAAGTGTTGGCAGACGCGTCTTCGCCACTGATTCCGGCGAAAAATTCGTTCGACGCAAGCTGGAGGTAGTTTGGCCGGTTGAAGTACTTGCGATGAAGGTATTTGATGATGTTTTCCGACGTGGGGCCAATGAAAGGCAGGATCTGCGATTTGAACAAGTCGTAGCCAATCTGCAGTAGGCCTTGTGTCGGCTCGGTGTTGGTTTTTTCGGTGTCGTGTTGAGCAAAGGTAGAGATTTCCGATTCTTGGGACGAATCAGGTTGTTTTTCTGTTTGTGTAGATGTATTTTGCGTGAATACCGTCTCACTAGAAAATGCGTCTTCCGTTAAGCGAGACGTGTTAAAGCTGGTAGAAGATTCCGCAACTTCCTCGTCGTTTAAAGAAGCCAGGCCATGCTTTTTAGGATCACCGGTTAGATCACCGGTTGGGTCATCTTTGGGATCATCGTTTGGTACATATTTTTCCTCGTCCATTCCACTTACTTCTTCTTCTGTGGGCGAATCGCCTGATACTTCTGACTTTAGCAGAGCCATGGTGGGATCCTGATCTGCGTCACTATTCTGTGCTTCTTCAGACACAGAGAGATCTGGTTGACTTTGCTCTTTTTTCACCCGAGGCCGGAAATATCTCTTCTTTTTCATGACTTGGTGTAAGAAAGTACAAGTGGTGAAGGAAGAGAAAAAAAAAAAAAAAAAAAACTAGAAAAGTTTGATTTGTCGTGTGGTGAAAAATCGCCTGCCACCAAAACGGAAACGCGATCACATGTGCAGCAGGATTTGCGCGTCTGAAGAGATACTGTATTGTTCTTCGTTGTGAATGGAAATACTTAGGTCTCCGGCCGTGTGTTATATTTTGATTTTTTACTTTGTCTAATTTGCTTGCTTTTCTTAGTTTTCTTTTTTTGGTTTGTTTGTTTTTCTGTGTTTTTATCATTTCCATTTGTATTATTTGCGAGGATTCTGCGTCTTGATTCGTCTTCTATTCTACCCTGCCTTGTGACAACCGTCTGGAACACATTTTTTTTTTCCATTAACCCTAGTTGTCCTGACCCCGGCTTTCCTCTTGCTTTAGAAAGCCCCAAAACCCCTCGCTCTCAGCCTCATATTTCCCTAGACCAACAAACAATCTGGATTAAGCATGTTTCCAAGTACATCTGTATTGATCCCATTCCTTCGACACCATTCTCGAGTATTCAGCATTAACAATGACACGTCCACCTCCCCAAGCCCCTTCTGTAGTACACCCATATATTCTAGTGTCATCAAAATGTCGTCCGTTCGAAACCCTGTCACGTCCGCTAGTTGTGACAACGTCACAGATTCACAGTCCTTGAGATCATGGAGTATAAGAAACAGTAGCTGTTTAGACCAAAAGCGTAGGTACAACGCCTTTCCAAAAGGCGAAAGGGGAAACTCTGGCCCCAGGCGCAGCTGACCCGGAGTCACTCGTGCCAAAGCGTACAGAAACTCGAGCAAAAGACTACCCAAACCAAGGCGCTGGAACGGAGGGAAGATACAGACACAAGCGAGATTATTGTCACTTTCCCAGGCATTCACCTCTTTTGAAAAAAACCCCATTGGTTTCAAAAGGACCAGCAGCGCCGAAACTAGCTCGTTTTTGTAGTCTGGGTTGCCGTACACAACGTAAAAGTCAAACGCCTCCACGTTGTAGAAAACAGACTTATCGTCAAGAAAGAGCTTTCCAAAAAGGGCAAGATTTTGGCAGAAGAGTGGGTGGCGGAACCCACGGATCCTCTTTATAAGTAGGGGCAGAGCGACATCGGAATACACCAACTTGCCTAAAGGAGGATATTGAGTTTGGAGAGAACACGCCATTTTATGGGCCGCCATTGCTTCGGACGATACTGTATACTTGAAGCACGAGTCACAAACATGCAAAAGATTGATCCAGAACCCAGGCTTTCCCGGCGAATAACCTCTGCGCCGGCTATTTACGGGATCCTGGTCAATGCCGAGTATTTCGTCGCCAGGGCTTAGAAAATATGCGCTGTTCCCGTACCAGGTTTCAAACATGTGGTCTCCAAACGCAACTGAAGCAATATTACGTGACTCTAGACGGCCATACTCGGCAGAAGAGACCCCGTTTGACACTGTGCCTGACATGGCCCCTGGAGGTACCGTTTGTGTCTCATCATGCATGATCTGTTACCAGAGTGATAAAGGCGGAAGCAGTGAAAAGCGGCGATTGCTGTTGCTGCTGTTGTTGCTGTTGCTGAAATACACACTTAGCTATTGAAAGACGTCGCTTCCGAAGTGATTGGTCTTTGTTTGAGGCTCGTTTGGACTTTTCGAGGGTCTGGTTCGAGTCTGATCTGATTTTTCAGTATGCGCTAGCAGTGCTAAGTATGGGGTTGAAAAGAGGATGGAGTCGCGAATGAGACCGTTGGTAATTTGACCCTAACCGAAGAGAAAGTAATAGGGGCAAAACAGGTATTTCTGGGGGGCTATGTGATTTTGGGTATGAAGAATTTTACTTGAATAATCGAAAGGTATATTTCTTGAATCTGTGAATACTTGCTTTTATGGGAGACATTTTTCTCCGAAAAGTGTTGGTTGGTTGGAGATGTGGGAAAAAGATTAAAAATTGATTTCTTTGAGATTTAATTTAGAATTTGGGCACAATTGAATTCAAATTTTCATTGACAGATAAAGTTAGCGATTTTATGGTGAAGAGGATTCCTCTTAATTTTTCCTCTAAATTTGGCCAGCTTCACTTAATTGTCTTTTTCTCTCTTGATGTAAATTAGATGGCTGTATAATTATTCGGGCAGCAAAATCCAGACCAAGAGTTCAGAGACGCCTGCGATTGATCAATGTTTGTTCATTTTCGCAGCCACTGTGAAGTGAGAAGTGAGACCGTCCCAAAACTCCCCATTATTATCAATAATTTATAATTGAATCCCGAAGAAAAAAAGTAACTGCTTTCATCTGAAAAGAAATCGGGAGAAAAAACGATGATATTAAGAGCTAACAGTTGTAGATTTTTTTTTTTTTTTTTCATTTTTAGAATGTGGCGATTTTGTCATCGACCAGGGCTACATTGTTGTTTGGGTTCCCACTGAATTATTCAGCTTATTGGCCCTCCTTTTAACCCTTTGATTGTAAACTTTAAGGAAGCGGCCGCTCGAAAAAGCACAAGTAAAAGTGATGTAGTCTCCTTCTAAAAAAAAAGCTTGTTAATATAACCTCGCGCTGAAAATATCTTCATGAAGAGGAGGAGGACATTCCACACACTAATTATTAAACAATCTGCTTTGAGAACAGTCGACATTCAACACTGATGATAAATAGTCTTGTGTTCCGATGTAAACTTTGCGTAGTCTATAGTCTCTTCTCAATAACACAGTAAGCTGTATTGATTCCGTGATGTGGTTGTAATTCTCTCCTTCGCAATGCTGTAACTGTCCTAGTTAAATCCCGTTATTTCGAACACGGTCAGATCCAAACAACTACATGGGTTCCAATATTAAAGTTTTTGAAGTTCGAGTGTTTTGAAGTTCCAATGATTTGATTCTGAGTGCAAGTTGCAACACCTTCTTAACTTGAATATAAACACTTGTAGTCTAGCGTTAAATGGGCACCAAATAGCCACATGTTGCTGGGGGATTCATTCAATTAATACTTATCTTGTTACTCTTCTTCCTGTTTGGACCCTGAACAAGTGTATCTAGGATATGCATATGAAGACACTAAGAAAAAAGTTCAAGTGCCACTCAGTGATAATATTCTCCTTCTTTCATACTGAACTCCCTGAAGTGGCAAGGACGGCCCTATTCGCTCCCAGATATCAGACCTAATTCTGTGAATGGTGGTCGCCTTCAATCCAGTCCACTATTAAAGGCCAACACAAAAGGCCGACACCCACTAGAGTCAACACTAAATAAAAACAAACATAAATAAAACGGGTATTATTGGTTTTTTATAAGTTTCTACATTTACTTTGGACGGAGTCTGGTTTCCGAGTAGCAGCGAAAACGATATATCCAATCCTTTCGTGATCTCCTTTACCGAATCACATTTACCGCATGGCTAATAAATGCACTGGAAGTACTTTTCACAAGTATATTCTACCATACTCCGGGAAAAAATAATCCCGGTTAGTTCCAGAGCCGTCAAGACTATCCCTAAACGTACTCTGAAGCAGTATAGTGACCACTTCTGTTTGATTTTTTACTATGGCTGCCAGTACGGCCCTAACTATGACTCTTACCATGCATATCACAACTCACCCAACCAGCTTTTCCGACTACGAGAAGAGAACAAATTATGTGGTTTTCCACACCTGAACGAGCGAGTAGGCCAAAATCTTACATTTCCGTTCCAGGCGACAAAGTAGATTGTGTTTATTCTCGATCTTTCATATGATTAAAAAGACTAACATAACCTGAATCGGCTAATTTCGACGCGCGCCAACGTTAAAAAAAAAACAGACACCCTCCCCAGAACGCGTTTTCATAATCCACTATTATTCTACTAGACTCTCTTAATCACACCACTTCTAAAAAACCACCCCTAAAATGCCGCCAAAAGGATGGAGAAAATATGGAGAGAGCTCGCAGATCCCAAAAGAGTCAGAGCTAGTGTCGATAGACGAGCTCTTGTTCCCGCGGTCCACGATTCAAAAACTAGCGAAATCCATCCTTAATGTCCCGGATTCGTCCTCTTTGGAACAGTCTACAGACAACACGAGTCTCGCTAAAGACTCGCTTATTGCCGTACAACGTTCAGCAACCGTTTTTGTGTCACACTTGATGTTCTACGCCCGGCAGTTTGCACGAGAGGCCGGGCGTAAATCAGTCAATTCCCAGGATATTTTGCATGCCTTGGAGCGGGCGGATTTGGCCGGGTTTGTGCCTGAAGTCAAGCAAAAGTTGAGTATGTTCGAGTCTGATGCCGATGCAAAGAAAAAACTGAAGGCTGAGGCCAAGGAGGCGTCTGGTGGCCTGGATGATGGCCCAGCAGCGAAAAAAATGAAGGATAATTCCGCTAATTCCGTACAGAAAACAGACGACGCCAATGCGACCGATTTAGAGGACGCCGACGAAGGCGAAGATGCCGACACGATCGACGAAGACAATAACGCGACAGAAGGAATGGATGAGGCCACAGTTCTGCCTCCAAATGAAGATATTTCAGGTAACCACGAAGAAAATGAAGCAGGTGACGAAGACGAGGAAACTGTGGCGGCCAACCCCATCGAAGCGTTGGGTCAAGAGGAGGCTGAATTGGGCGGGGCTGAGCCCGAGGAGCCTGTGATCTATGGAGATGATGAAACGGAGGAAGAGTAAAGGAGGCTAATAAAGGGAAATGAAGATGAATAGGGGAGCGATAGGGGAGCGGATAGGGGAGCGGATAGGGGAGCGGATACGGCAACGGAAAATGCAAAGAGGAGACCGGGAAAAGTGGAAAAAGTGGAACCCTCTGAATCTGTTTGCTATACTGTCATTTTGCGTTGACTAGATTATCCGTGAACGACCTATTGATACCTTCGCTTGAATCAGCAATCAGCCAAAGTTGCAGACGTACCCCCGGTCAGAAATTCAGCCAAACTTCAGGCAGAACTTCAAACAGATTACACTTGATGAAACATCATTTATGTTTCGGACTCTTTATCAAACAGTCTTTTCCGTACTGCCTTTACCATCAAATGGAAAGTTGCAAGCGCCCCGTGAAATCAACAAAAAGGAAGCACAATTCAATACTACCTTCAACGACGGAGACACGTCTGGAAAAACGGATACCCACATTCGAAACCAAGCACCAAATAACAGAAAGATACGCCCACCGTCGAAGCCACGCAAATAAACTTGACGTTGTTGAACCACATTTGCCGTTTCACCGCAGAAGCACTTTTCTGGAACACCAGCGACGAGGTCTGGAGACGCTCGGTCTGGTCGACCAAATTGTTGATCTTGTCGCCACGGCCCAAGATCTTATTGATGTTATCAAGCATCAACAGGCGCACCTCGTCCACCTCTTCGCTGGCAGAAACGAGCTGGTTAGGGGTGATGATGTCAGACGCAGGCAGCAGGCGGCCCGAATTGTCCGGGTGGCGTGTTTTTGTAGCCCCATAGCTATATATCATCAGGTTGGTGTCGTATTGCATTTCTTCAAACTTGATGATCTGGTTCATGTAGAGCTTGAACTCGCCCAACTTCGTTTTGGCCGCTTGCTCGCCGCTGGCTGCGGGCAGAGGCAGGTTCGACCCGTTCGCATCATTGGACAACGTGGCCAAGTCATGACGGAACTCAAAGTACTTGTCGATGATCTTCTTCATTACCGAAAGCACCAATGTTTTGTTGACATCCTGGTGGGCCAACACAACCACTGTGACCAAATCATTGCCTCCGTCTGAGTTCTGGAGTGTTTTCTTCATGAAGTAAAGCAACAACAGCAGTTTTGTCACGCTTCGATCCGTCACTACTGATAGCAGACCAATGAGCGTCTTACTGGCGTTTATTAGCCCGAGCTCCAGCGACACGAGCTCGGAGCAGTTCAAGTTTGGAATCGCATGCACTAGTTTGGCGTTTTCCGTTGCGTATAGCGTCGTCAGGTTGAGCGTAAGCGTGGTGTATATGACTGGAGTAGTTAGTAGACAGCAGTGGCACATAAAGAGGCGGAGGGACGCTGAGAGAGCCAGAGAGAAAGGCGAAAGCCCGGAGAAGGTCTATGTTTTCGTTTTTTGGTCGAGTTACACATACGTTGTTTCAGGAGTTCCTTGGGGGGCATGGTGGTGGTGGAGTATATGAAGAAGCAAACACTGGCTGGTGCTAATTGCAGTGGTATGCTTTTCGCGGCCTAGGGCCGGGAGGTCTGGGGCAGACGGGTCGGACCAGGCTGGGCCCCGGGCGAGAGCTGGGGCCGAAGAAAAAAGCGAAAAAACGGGCAAACAAGCGAGAGACGTATGAACAACACGAAGAAAAAAAAAAAAGAGCGACGGAAGATCATGGGGGAATTTCGCCAGTATTTGAACTTGGGCTGGTTTGTTTATGACGTGTAGGAGTACCTTTTCGTCACGGGCTTTAGTCGTCTTTTTTGTTCCTGCTGGTCCACCTTGCTCATTCTGTTCCCCTGTTCGGCTTAATTCCAGGCCCAGCTTTTTCGTGTTTTGGCTGCGAAACCTGTTGCCCGCCCACCACAATGTTACAACCGAAGATTACAACCGAAGATTACAACAGAAGATTACAACAGAAGGTTACAACACAGCGTTTGGGTCAACCGAATTAACGAGTGGATCATTTAATACATGTCAACGTATTTTCAGGCTTATCTCTTGAAATTTCATTCGAGATAATCTTGAAATTCATCCTGTACCTGTATTTTGCACATGGGCCAGGATTCCATGTCATAAATGAGACGAGCTAATTAAGAAGCGGTTGGTGAACAAGAAGTACTCGTAGTATATATCTGGAGTATATATCTGGAGTATTCATTGAATAAATGCGTTTGCTTACTCGATAGAGACAATGAAACTTTGAAAAGCTTCAATGTACTTTAGAACTTCTCGCAAAACATATTTTTTTTTATTTTTTTTATTGATTCACCAGAGGAAATCACGGAGAGAAATTCGGAACACTGATTCCAGTGCGCTCTCGAGTCTCTAGGTTCTGGCAAGAATTCGCAACCTTGCGTCCACCACCTTGAGTCTAATACAAGGTTTGAGTCACATGTTTGAGTTACATGTTTGGGTCACATTTTTCCACGTTCTTTTGGTCCAAAAGAACTCAAGGACTTCAGTAAGATTCGCACGATTCCCCGCTCTTTACTTTTCCTGCAATTAGTTTGTTTGATACCGTCTTTTTGCCTTGTCTTCGTCTCTCTGCGGTTATAATATATTAAATATAGTGCCTCACGCGAGGAGCCGCGCTCGCCTGCCCGGCCTCATCTCCATTTCCTGCACTCGGCAGCTCATTGCATCAGAAGCACCGATGGTGAAAAATCGATAAACTCTTCTGATTCATTCCACCCACGCAAGTTCTTCAAACATGGGAAAGTATAGAAAAAGATTCAATGAGAAGGCCCGCACAGGAATGCTTGCCAAGCAGGCCGCGTTGAAACGGGCCCGAAATAAGCAGTTTACTCGACAATTGGACCAGGCAGGTGACGTTTCTGAGAACCAAAACACGGCCGATGTTCCTCTTGAGCTAGAAGAAGACAGCAACGCCGAGATCTTGAAGCCAATGACAGCCGAGGAAAAGGAAGAGCGTAAGCGCAAACTAACACAAACACTTTACGCGGAAAACGAGAAGGAATCCAAAATGTCTCGTGCCAAGCGGAAACGGCTAGACAAGTATATCGAGCACCAGATCAAGCGTGAGGAAAAGAAGGTGTTGCTTGAAAAGCTTGCGGAAACCAAAATGGACACCCGATTATTTGCTCCGCTGAAGCTACTAGGCCAAGGCAAGCAGACGCGCAAAGAAGAAATGGTTGAAGCGCTTGAGCTCGAAAGACAGGGTCGTGGCGATGAACGCACCAAGGCAATCTTGTATGAGGAGCATGAAGTGAAGGATTGGAAAGAAGACCGGGAAAACTTCCCGCAATATGACGATGATGACGGAAAGCACGATCCTTCGGAAGACTTGTCCCAACAAAGATCCACCTTTGTCGATTTCAGACCCAGTGCATCCGGTGGATTCAGCTCCGGTTTTGGCTTCTCAAACCTCCCGAAAGTCGAAAAGTCTTCTAAGAGTGCGCTGGCACCCAAAAAGAAGTACACGTGGAGATTGAAAGTGGCCCAAGAGGAAAAGAAACGAGCCAAGATCGAGGACGACAATGATTTTGTTCTGAGTGACGAGGAAAATGCTGATGAAGGCTCTGAGAATGAACACCTGCCCAACACAGACTCTGAACCGCTGGACTCCGACTTTGAAGGATTTGAGGATGCTTCTGACGAGGCTTCGGATAAAACAAGAGTGAAGGATGAACCCGAGGATGACAACTTGGTCAAAGAAGAACTGGACTCAGATCTCGCTAGTGTTGATGAGCTGGAGTCAGAAGAAGGTACGGATACCGTAAAAGCCGAGGACAATGATGTGGACGAGGCTGCAGAAGAATCCGATAATGATGTGGAACAAAGTGTGGACGAAGAGTCCGAGTCCGATGAAGAATCTTCATCTTCAGAGGAAGAAGTTCCCAGGCTCGTTCAAAACAAGCCAAAGCACTCAGAAACAGCGCAATCTTTCAAGGAATGGGCGGAGCAGCAGGTGCGTGAACTTGAAGGACGGAAAGAAATGGTGCTTCCCGAGCTTCGTGACGAAACCAAACAAAAGTACGCGAATGGTGTTCATAAAGATGAGGCATTTTCCGACGACGAGAACGCAGTTCCCATAAACCCGGAAATGAAAAGAGAGGCATTTTTTGTCAATGTTTCCCGCCCCATAGAGATCCAGGAGCAAAGAATGCAGTTGCCTGTTTTCAGTGAAGAACACCGTATAATGGAAGCAATTCACCACCACGACTGTATTGTTTTGTGTGGTGAGACTGGGTCAGGGAAAACCACACAAGTGCCCCAGTTTTTATACGAGGCCGGTTTCGGAAACACGCACTCGCATCTATACCCAGGGATGATTGGTGTGACCCAGCCTAGAAGGGTAGCAGCGGTGTCGATGTCTAATCGTGTTTCTTCCGAATTGGGTGAAACTCATGGAAAACGTGTTGGGTACCAAATTCGGTTTGACGCCACCGTGAAAAACGAGGGCCTGGAGAACGGCACTGCGTTGAAGTTCATGACTGACGGTGTGCTTCTCAGGGAAATGATGGCGGATTTTTTGCTCTCGAAATACTCTGCTTTGATCATCGATGAAGCCCATGAGAGAAATGTCAACACTGACATTTTAATTGGCATGTTGAGCAGAATCGTCAAGCTTCGAAGAGAACGTCTGAAGCCGTTGAAGTTGGTGATCATGTCCGCCACATTACGTGTATCGGACTTTTCTGAAAACAAACAGTTGTTCCCCACACCTCCGCCTGTGTTGAAAGTCGAGGCAAGGCAGTATCCTGTTTCCGTGCACTTTGACAAAAAAACAAAGTTTGACTACTTGGAAGAAGCCTTCAAAAAAACGTGTAAAATCCACCGGAGACTCCCACCTGGCGGTATTCTAGTGTTTTTGACAGGTCAGCATGAGATCAATGGGCTTGTGAAGAGACTTCGGAAAGAGTTTCCCTTCAAAAAGTCCAAAACACTCATTTATTCCGACACCGAGAACGTGAAGTACCAAGCGAGTAACAACGTGACCATGGAGGCCGAAGATGTTGACCTCGATATTGCTTTGCGCGAACGGAAAGCCGAAGAAGCTGAAGAAGATGTTTCGTCTGAAGAAGACTCAGAAGAAGAGGAAGGGTTTGACGAGACCCGTGAGGCGCACCAGTCCGATTCAGACCCTCTCTATGTGCTCCCTCTTTACTCTTTGCTCCCGACAAAACAGCAAATGAAAGTGTTTGAGGATCCACCACCAGGAAGCAGGCTCTGTATAATTGCCACTAACGTTGCTGAGACTTCTTTGACAATTCCAGGCATTCGTTATGTTGTGGATAGCGGCAGATCCAAAGAGCGAAAATTCGACGAGGCAACAGGCGTGCAGTCGTTCGAGGTAGACTGGGTGTCGAAAGCGTCGGCCGACCAGCGGGCGGGAAGAGCCGGTAGAACTGGTCCTGGTCACTGTTATCGTCTATTTTCGTCGGCGATTTATGAAGAATACTTCGAGCAGTTCAGCAAGCCGGAAATCCTTCGAATGCCCGTGGAGAGCACGGTGTTGACAATGAAAAGTATGGGAATAGACCACATCGTCAACTTCCCTTTCCCCACACCGCCGGATCGCTTGTCGCTCGCAAAGGCCGAGCGCTTGTTGGTGACGTTGGGTGCGTTGGACAAACAGGAGAAACACATCACCGACTTGGGAAGAACCATGTCGCATTTCCCCTTGAGTCCCCGTTATGCCAAGATCTTGATAGTCGGAAACCAGCTCCAGTGTTTGCCCTATGTTATTGCCATGGTTTCTGCACTTTCTGTTGGCGACCCTTTCATCGACGAGCAGGAACTTGGGATCGCCGAAAATCGTCCCAAGAAGCAAGTACAAGGCAGCGATGAAGAGCCAGAAGAGTCTGACCACGAGGAAGAACAAGCCGATGTCGAAAAACGCAGAAAAATCCGCGCCAAGTTCTACAAATCGCGTGCTATGTTCTGCCGTCTCGATAGCAATTGCGATGCATTTCAGCTTCTTTCTGCTGTGTGTGCTTTAGACCACGTCCCACGGGAAAAGCAAACCACCTTCTTGAACGACAACTACCTCAGGGTGAAGGTGATGGAGGAAATCCACAAGCTTCGAAGCCAGATCGCACATATCGTCGAGCTGAATGTGCCTCAGGTTGCAAGCCAACTCAGGCTTGAAAAAGCAAAGAAACTTGGCGTTCCTTCCAAGGAACAACTTCTGGCAATGAAGCAGATCATTGCCTCTGGGTTTATTGACCAGGTGGCCATTCGAAGCGACGTGATTGATTCTGATATCAAGCTATCGAAACGCACAGGCATCATTAGCGTACCTTACCTGACAATTTACCCTGTGACACAATATGGTTCTGACGTCGAGCCGCATGTGTACATTCATCCGGGCTCTGGCATTACCAATTCGGGTACAACGCCTCCCCAATACCTCATATATCAATCACTCAATCGGGGGTCCAACCACAAAGAGGGCCAGCTGGTCAAGTTGCGCATGAAGCCTTTGGTGGATATTTCGGGCCGACAGCTCACCAATATTGCCAAACTGTCGCTTCTTCTCACCTACTCTAAACCTTTGGGTCATCCGTACGCGCCAAAGACAATCACGCCAACAAAGCGGGAGTGCTACGTTGTCCCGAGGTATGGTGCTGCTCTTGGAGACGGAGGCTTGGGCTGGGACTTGCCTGTGATCAAGATTGTGCAGGTGAAAAAGCACGGTCTGTGGGTTGTCGATGAGAGCTAAGGCTTGGAGAGATAGGGCAATTGGGGTTTCATAGAAGACTAGACAAGTGGCTCATTGGATTCAAATATGCAAACTTGCAAACTCTAGCAGTGAGATGAAATCTTTCGCCTGTTTCGAAAGAAATTCAGATGCTCTAAAGTGAAGCATGCAAAAACGACGATCTACCTTAAGTAATCCATTTTTGGGTGAGAGGGTGAATGACTTTTGTAGTCCAAGTACTTAGACTTATCAGAGTTGGTGGTCCAAGAGGTGGTGTTGTGTATGCCCGTGAGCTTTGATCTTGCCAAACCAGTATTTGTCGACGCCTTCGTAAGAGGACTTGCAACGATAATCACTTGCTTAAGTGGCCCGACCATCCTTGGTGTAACCGTAGGATCTCCTTCATACATAACTAGCAGATATCAAGGATAATGCCACTTGTACGTGCCATTAAAATGAACCATCTCACCCCCTTCTAGCCCGAAACCAGCATTCCTTCAAGATTCCGAGTCGTTTCTCTTTCAAATATTCAATACACCGAGTCTTGAAAATTGATCCTGTTCTTATATTGACGGGTGCGAATCGGGGCGCTTTTGCAGCCGGCCCATCGCCCCGACCTCAGTCAAACAAACAAACGCAAAAAAGAAGCAACAAGCTAATCGAGTTGAATCTAAAGCGGGAAATAGCGGAGTTGTAGAATTCTCACCAAGAGAAAGAGTAGGCAAAGAATGAAACAGCATTTTCCCAAAATCTTCTCTGTAGGCTTTACCATTGACTCCCCCTTTGCCTCAGGCATCATATTCCGTCTTATCGAGAGCCACGCCGATCACACCACGAAACCTCGCAGTGAAATTCGCACGCATCCGCACCACACTGACAGTGTTTACCTTCAAAAATCACCTCTAAAAACACTACTTCAAGGATCGTCACGACACCACGCCAAATCTCCAAGCTGCAGATGGACCGCAAGATGCAGCGTGTCGAGCACTCTCGAACGGTACCCGGTGAGCCAGACCAGCGGCCGTTGATCCCAGAATATATCGTGGATCCGGCTTCTCAACGTATATTCGCCGTGCTGATCTTTGCAGCAATCCAGTGCTGGAAAATATACGACATTTTACTTGTGAAAGCCGATGCCTATGCCTTATCAAGCTCTACAGTCACTTCTGGAGGCACCTCCACTGCGCTAGCGGCGCCACTCACGTCACTAAATAACTTTACTTTTGTCGTTAAGTACGCGTTGGTAGATGGAATATTCCTATGGATTCTTCCTGTCTTCAACATCCCTTTGCTCTCGTTTCTGCCGCTAATGACGCTATTATTGACTGTGGCAATCAACCTGGCCAACTTCGTGCTCACAAGTACCAGCGCATTGCCACTTCTTCTGAGCACATTTGTACCTCTATGGAACATGTTCCATAAACACAAGGAGTTGACAATCTTGGGTGACTCCGTGGCCCCAAAGCTGTCCATTGACACAAACGCTCATTTTCGTGGTCGCTATACCATCCAGTATTTACCGGAGCTGTCAGTGACCCTCAATCCGTTTGGATTCAATCACATGTGTCTCGAGTCACCTGATCTGGATTCCCTTGCTTTCCCCAGCACCATAGATTTACCCATTGAGTTCAACACGACTAGTGACGTGGGGTTCATGCTGCTCCAGCGGCTAACCCCTGAAAACACGGTGGAATTTGTAAATTTTACTCGGAGCGAAATCAAGAAAATGGCTCGAAAAACAGACAAGTCCAAGTACGCATCCCTCCCTGGATTCGTGCGGAATGACGAGCGCGTGTTCTACCTAGCCGCCGAAATCTCAAAACCAGGTAAGTACAAAGTACACCAAGTTTTGGATATAGATGGAATGACCATCCGCTCATACAGGAGCGAGTTCGCTATAGGGTACTGTCCTTTTGCCAAGTTCGTGTATCCAGGCGCAGCAGAAACGTATTCTGGGTATAAGTGCTTCTCCAAAGATGTTTCCGAGCTTTCCTGGACTGTGCCCATGGTATCTGCTTTTGGAATGCTCCCGCTAACAGTCCAATTGGCCACCTATCAGAATGGGCAGAAGATCAATACCTTCGAGAAGACAATTGAAGGTCCCGAACAGGATGCGAATGTTGGTTTAAGCTGGCTCAAGAGTCACAAAATCACGCGGAACTCCCTTGAACAGGAGCTCTTGAGAGCGCCTCAAAGCTTTAATAACGTCGGGCTGGGTAAGTTAGAGTTTCAGCTTCTTTCTATCTCTGACTCACATGGTAACCAGAGACTATACAATGACCAGTCGAAAGATAGCGATGTGAACTTTGGAGTGGAACTCAAGAAGGCCCCTTCTTTCACTTTGAGGGATAAACACCCTTCACGCAAGCTTGTGATGAAATCATCTAAAACTCTCTATATTGAGTCTTCTGATCCTGTCGCATTTCCTATCAAGGTGAATATAGTGCACGAAAAAGAAGACAATGCTGCAAGCCCAGAGACGCTTGAATTTGTGTTCCACAACAGAGACGAACTTGCCAGAGGATTACAAATATCCGAACCTGGTACCTACCGTCTTGTTTCTGGTGCCGACAAGTACTGTCCCTGTGAAGCAGAAACAAGCCCTTTGGAGATTGTGCGCCCTCCGCTTCCTTCGGTAAAAATCACGGAGGTACCAATTCTCGACAAGTGTGTGGGTACAATAGGGTACGAATTTGTGGCCAGCTTCTCTGGGTCGCCCCCATTCGAAGTACTGTATGAAGTGTATAAGAATGTCCTGGGAGTCATCAAACCGGTTTTAAGTGACGTTGGAGCCAAGACTTACAGCCAGAAATCTCTCAAAAACGAGCTCAAGTTTGATTTCAAGCCTAAGAGGGAAGGTAACTACATCTTGGCATTCAAGAACGTCAAGGATTTGTACTACAACCATGCTGGTGCAGAGATTCCACTTGCTGAAAACACCTTCACTACCCAAATCAAGAAGCGGTCTCTGTTTGTCTTCTTCAGGGACGCCCATCTGAAAGTCCACACCATCAACTTGTGCAAGGGCCAGCTGTCACAGGTACCAGTGTACTTCGATGGACACTTTCCCTTCAGCTTCGCGTCGGAAATCGTGGACTTGCTGAACGGAAACGTGTTGCACAGGCAAATTCACGAAAATAAGTACGAAGATGTAGTCACGCTTCAAATTCCGACGTTCGCTCAAGGCGGAGAGTATGCTGTGAGGTTGAAAGATGTTACCGATAGCCTGGGATGTCCTGCAGAGTTGACGTACGACCAGCAAGTAAGGATCAAAGCAAGGAAGGACACTCCGCAGGTGTGGATATCGGAGTCTTCCGTGACCCAGGTTGTCGAGGGCGATTCTGTGAGTATACCACTAAGTGTGGACTCAAGCTCGGGCTTGTCTTCAAGTGACAGCATCATCTATCTGTGGACAAGCCTTTACGATGGCACAGACGTGAAAAACTTCACTTTGCACGGAAAATCAGGCTTGGTGGTGCGTGATGAGGGCATATACAAGCTCTTGTCCTTCACCAATTCGGGATGTGTGGGTGGTGTGAAGAACAGCGACACGACATTCACGTTACGCCATCATGCGAAACCCAACGTAACTGTTGTTCCAGACACCAGTCAAATACTCAACAGCGATGGAATAGGTGAGTTTTCGTTGAGGCCTCTCTGTCAAGACGACGTACAAAAGGTGAAGGTCGAGCTTGAGGGCCACAAACCGTTTGTGTTAAACTACGAAATCATGTTCCCGAGCGGAAAGCTGAAGGCAGCTCTGATTGAAATCGACAACACTGAGCTCATGTTGCCTCTCCGAACACTGCGCGAAGGCCGGTACAAGATTTCTTTTACCCACGTTTACGACTCGCTCTACACTAAGGAGAAGATACTGAGACTTCTGCACAAACAGGTGCCACAGGTGATTTCTTATGAGGTGAAACCGCATCCCAAGTTACAAGTGAAGGAGGGATTTATACAGCTTTGTGAGTCGAAAGTGAAGGAAGACTTTGATCTTCATATTCCAGTGGCTCTAGAAGGAACAGCGCCGTTCCGTGTCGAGGGTCTGATCACCACTGGTGACGACTCTAAGCCCAGACCATTTGTCATAGAGGACCTTCGGGGTTCTGTCATCAGTCTCAAGCACTTGAATATACATGGGTCTTACATTGATGTTTTCACTGTGGGCGAGCACGTGATCAGGTTTGACAGTATCTCTGATGCTAGCCAGTGTAAGAGCCGCCAGCTAGTGGACGATAACTCCTTGTTGGTGTCTATCACACAAATTCCCACCATCACCAAGCGAAACTTGAAGGAGTACTACTGCGTGGGTGACCGTATTTCCTACAACATGTCAGGGGTGTCGCCGTTTTCCGTTTATTACAGGTTCAACAATGTCAACCGCAGAGCCAACCTGAAGCATGACTTCACCCGGTTGGCTACCAAACCGGGAAATCTCTCCATCATCGCTCTCCAGGACTCATCTGCTGGCCAGTGTCTTGTCAACTTCACAAGACGTGCGGACGAGTTTGAACGCTTGAAACTACGCGTGCACGAATTGCCGTCTGTGGAAATCAGTCACGGAGACAGTATCATCAAAAACCTCCACGAGGGCGACCAGTCGGAAATCACCTTCAAGTTCATCGGAACTCCACCGTTCCTGGTCACGTATGTGCGCACTTTGGGCGATGAAGATGAGCAGCATAAAAGAAGGAAACCAAACAGATCCCGCAGCGCCCCGAGACACGTGGTGGAGACAAAAACCGTTCGTGATATCTGGGATTATGAGTACACTGAGGTGGTGAGTTTGCAAGGCACTTACGAGGCGATAGAGGTCACAGACGCCTTTTGCGGCGTCAGCCGGAAAGTCGAGGAGATCTTGTAAGCGAAG
Source organism: [Candida] golubevii (assembly GCA_030582695.1). Taxonomy (NCBI): domain Eukaryota; kingdom Fungi; phylum Ascomycota; class Pichiomycetes; order Serinales; family Metschnikowiaceae; genus Metschnikowia; species [Candida] golubevii. Next base: position 46,847 of record JAJMGV010000022.1, on the reverse strand, counting down.
AGATCTTGAAAGTGAAGGAATCATGTGATCGAAGAGATCTTGTGATCGAAAAGATCTCGCAATCGAAAAGATCCCGCAATCGAAGAGATCTCGTAATCGAAGGAATTTTGTCGTGTGCCCGGTGAAGCTCCAGCTAGTCTCGCTTGGTCAACTCGTCGATGATCTTGAACGCTCTGTTCATGGTGAATGCCGACTTTGCCGATTCGGGAAGCGGCGACTGCTCGGCGAAGTTGGCAACATACGAATTGTGAATAGCAGTGGCTAGTTTCGCGTCCAAATATGTGATCTTGTTGCCAACGTCGTGTGTCGTCAAAGCAAAATGAACTTTGTTATATGTGGTGGTGATGGTCGGGTGGTGTTTTAGCCGGTGGGCATTTGCCGCCACCAAGTTGAGAAACTCCCAGGTTTTCGTGAAGTTCTTGAGCTTATACGAAGCCTCAAGTTGTGAACGGTCGCCAGACGACGTTACTGACCAAAATGGCTTGGGATGCATATCGTTAAGCGTGTCCACCTCTTTCTGCAACGCTGAATGTGAAAGAACCTCAAGCTCATGGCGCATGGCTTTAGCTGTATTGGATACCAAAGGAACATTTATCTTCATAGTAGGAAAAGAATAAAAATCAAGCAAAAACAGACACAAGGCCGCCTTTTGCAGATGTGTGTTTTGGATGAAGAACAGTACTGGTGTTTGAATGTGGAAGTTGGAGCCGATGCGCGCACGCCGTACGAGCGAGCGAACTCGGAGAAGACCCAAGGCTAAGCTGATGCTCGTAACGTAAATGAACAGTGACCAAAAAAGGCATAGATAAGAGTTGCAAGGTTGTCTTTGAGGTATCCATATTCCAGGGAGACGGAAAACGAAGTAAATGGCTTCCCTCTTTTTGAGCATCTCTATGGTATGAGCGAAGGCTTCGCGATGTCCCGTCAGTCAAATTTGTCGGCTGCAAATCAAGTGGAAAAGCGTAGACCTTTGTGAACATCCTGAATAGTAAATTAGAAGAAAAAAAGTTCTTCTCTCAAACTAGCTTGTTTCGGCCCACAATTGGTGTTTATTATGTGTACTGAAGGTTGAATCAGCTGCTTATATCTAGGATTCGCCTCCTGCTTTGGTGCAGAATCAAGTAATGGGTGTGGAAGCGTCTACTTATTACTGAATACAAACTTTTCCAAACCGGAAGCTGATACTTCGAATTCGTTTCGCGGATTTTATCTGATGAGGCTGATTGGTTTTCAAGCCTGTCCGAATACTCTTAAGGTAAATATGCTTGCACCTCTACCAACTTGGTTGATATTACATCCTTAGTAAGCTTGTCCGGGGTGTGTCACTAACTGTCCTTTTTCTCTTCATAATACGGTGTAGCTTTTCTAAATGACGCACGACTTATGACCACCTTAGAGTTGATCTAGTGTTTAAGCAAACGATACTACGTTTACATCCAGAAAGGTATATTCTGAAGCGGGCGTATTTGACTGACGTTTAATTGGTTGCTCCGCTTGATTAGGCTTGTGCCTTGTAGTGTCTCATTATGGTCCAAGACTCCAAGGTGCACTTCCGGCAAATTTCACGAACTCTCAGTAGAATACTCAATGTGACCATAGTCGAAAAGAGTACAAGGAGGATTAGTGCAAAAGGGCTAGCTAGTACTCGGGATAAGCCTGTGTCCTGACGGTATCTCAAGATGATCCGTTACACTTCGCTGAGAGTGAACAAAGAATCTACCTTTCGCGATGTTTTCAAACACTGACGTCGAATCTTTATTACCTGCTGGGAAAATTTTCTATTAGATAGAATAGAATTGCCCCTGCGAAAGGGATCAAGTATATTTGACCTACTATAACCTGGTAGATACTTCATTCTTAATCCTGAAAACGCGTCGCGTGTCTCCCAATTCGGGGCAGCAAACAACGATTCATAGTCATCTCTTTCCAAGTATTCTCCAAAACATGTAAGAATGCTCGCACTTTAAAAATAGTTGAAGCTTTTGCCTTAGTTATTGTTCGACCTCTGAGACCCTTGTTTTCATTCATTGAACATGGTCTTGGCCAAATACTTAACCGTAAACTTAACGGGAGCTTTTCCTTACCATAAGGCGCACATCACAGTGCCGTCCGGTTTATCGGGACTTCAACCAGGCCAGTGCGCACTGTTCCACTTGAACAGCAGGTCCGGCTCAGAAGTCCCGATCTAGGGCCATACCTAATAACATCTCTAACCCAAGAGAGAGAACAGGTTTACTTTCTTTTCCTTTTTCTCCGTTTTTATGGTCTCTGCTATATACATCTGCCATTGGCCTGACCGGGATCTCGAGTACCTGCGGTGCGAAGTGCTTCTACATCGCAGCTATCATAACGATGTGCCGTCGACTTCGGCTATAGTAGGATCATTCACCAAGACATATTTGGCACAGCCAGCGCACCTACGAAGTCCGTTTTTGCTTGCTAATGGTGTTTCTTATATCTCGCTATGGGCTGAACATGATATGTTGCTTTTGGCGGTGGCTCGCAGAAACGTCAATGCGATGCTGGTGGTATCGCTTCTCAGCCAACTCCGCCTGCTTGTGAGCCACTATTTCTCCACGAAAAAGGGAGAAAACGGCGTTAATTTCACCAGGGACGCTGTGGTGGACAACCACGCGTTAGTCTTCGAGTTACTAGACGAATGTGTGGATTTCGGCCTACCCCAGGTCACCGATTACAATATTTTGAAAGAATACATCAAAATGGAAGTTTATCAGAGTATGGATACGGAAACGGTATCCGATCTGGGCCTGGACTCGGAGCCTTCACGGCTGCGCTCAACCAAACTGAGGCAACGTAAAAAGAAGCACAAAGTGCACCAAAAGAGTGATGTAAAGTCGACGCATAACCAGGCCATCCGAACAGACATCGTAAACGACGCTGCTGCCGACTACATCAACAGCTCTATCGTCCGCACACAGGTCTCTGCTATCAGTTGGCGCCCAAAGGGAATCTTCTACCCCAAAAACGAAATCTATATTGATATCGTGGAAGAATGTGAATTTCTTTATGACTTAGAAACTAGCTCTGTTCGTACCAACCACATCAGTGGCGTTTGTATGGTGAGGTCTTATCTCTCGGGAATGCCCGTGTGTAAGCTTGGGCTTAACGAGAGACACATATCTAAGGTGGAATATGATGCCGACATTGACGAGGAAGAACCGGCTGCCTCGTCCCCTAATAGGCCTCTTGAAGGCAACCAACTACAACAATCGGGGGAAGATACCGAGCAATATGCTCAAGAAATCGTCAATACTGGAGATTCTCAAGACTCTGCACTTGATACACATGCTTTAAAACCTGGTCCTTCTCGAAAAGTCATGAAAGTTCCCATTACCAACGTTCAGTTTCACCTGTGTGTGGAGCTCTCCAAAGTATACAAAGAGAATCTCATATTCTTCACACCACCAGACGACGAATTTCGATTATTCTCATATAGCGTCGAGCAGCAGCGACGAAAGGGCACCGAACCATTATTTATGGTACAGCCCACCTACCGTGTATTGCGGTCGCAGAAAAAGCTCCAGATCATGTGCTCTCTTCACACGAACTACAGAAAGAAACTTCACTGTCACAAAGTCATGGTCAAGGTGCCCATTAGTCCGCTGCTCTTCTCTTTGCATAATTCCGACGAAGATAGCTTCCGTTTCAAATGTGAAATGGGCGAGGTGCGATTCAGTGTGGATACCTCTGAGGTTCTTTGGGCCATCGGTGACTTGCCTGGTTCGAAAAAGACGGTCAAGATGATGGCTGAAGTCAGTCTTTCTCATTGTGAAAATCACACTGAAGATTTCATTACCGAACGCCTTCTTGGGAAAGGTAAAGTCGGCACGAAAGATGCAAGTACAGACAATCTCGATTCGACCATCGCAGAATTAGATAAGTACTACGGGGTCGGTAACGCTCGCTCATCAGTGTTCGAGCAACTCCAACTGAGCGTCAAGAATAACTCTCACGAAATATCAATCTCCTTTGAAATGCCTTTGTTCACATACTCAGGCTTGAAGGTGATCTACTTACGAGTTGATGAGGACACCATGAAATACACATGCTTTCCTTGGGTGCGATATGCCACACGCGCCAGTACAGGCAAACTGTCATCTGGTTCCCGATTCCGGTATAAACTTGGTGCATCTAATTTCCAAGTCATGTGAATTATTAAATCAAGGTTTTCGAATCAATCAGAATGGCTTCTCTGCAGGTGCAGATGGGCACAGAAATCCATGAATGAGACAGATAAAGCAAGGTAGCACTATGACATCGTCTAGTACTAGCATGCTAATGCAATGCACCTTTCTATGAAAAATCTGGGGTGAACCAAACTATTTGCATTTTTCAGGCTGGACCATTTGTTTTGGTCAGTGTCCTTATCTTTTGGCACAGCACAGTGACATCTGCATCACCGGCATATACTCAAGTACCCTGCAGGTATCAGGGATATCAATACCGCATCTGGAAGCCGCGCAGTGCTTATCTCGAAACAAACCTGCAAGGCGATAACAGCACTTGAATAAAACAATTTGGACCATTTCGGCGAGCGGGGATGAGAAAAACAGGGAAAGGTAGTGTGATATATACTTTCAGATAGTGGAATGCCTTTTTGAATCGATAAATGCTAATCAATCTCTTCAGCTAATCGAACGACACTGAACGCCAACATCTCAAGACACTAGATTTTATGCACAGTTTTGGTACATTAAGGCCTACAATTTGTTCAGATAAGAATACATAAAACAAGGTGCCCAAAACAACCTTAAGATATTCCACCTTCCCCTCTCGGAAAGCTTGCATTACTTGACCTGACTGTGATCCTTGTTTTGACACTATGGTAGAGACAGAAACGCTGGTGGACATGAGCTCAGCAAATTTATCAAAACACATAAACGGGCCCAACCCAAGCTCGATGATAAGAACAAAGTCTCGTAACGGCTGTTTGACGTGCAAATCGAGACGACTCAAATGTGACGAGCTGAAACCTTTCTGCCACAACTGCCTCAAAAAGAAGATCAAATGTGGAGGGTATGCAACAAGGTTCAAGTGGCGATCTTTTAACGACACAAACCCTGAAAACATTTCATGTGAATCCGAAGCTATCACGTGCAACAAACGTCTGCACTCCCTTGTTCTGATCAACATCCCCAAAGCCTCAAATAGTATGACCAAGTCTTCAAGTAATGGTTCTGAGACCGTCTCAACTAAACTGGAACTTGGCAACACACGAAATAAATGCGTTTCCAGTGCCACGGAAACATCCGCGCCCTCGCCCAATGGCTCTCTGTCTGAGGCTCTCTCCATTCAGCAGCATTTGGAACTCACATCAATGTCCATTTTAGGAAAACTGACAAAGAAAATCAGGCTCGAAAACGAACTTTTGGCCAAGGGCATCAATCCCAACACCTATTATGACAGCAATGGTGACAACGTTACGCCGCCAGTGAAGAAAATGCGCCGCAGCCAAAGCTCAAACGATGTACCGTGCGTCAATCCAAACCATGTACTCCAAAGATCACACTCTATTTCCAGTCCTCGTGGATTGGAGGACATTACCCGTTTCCGGAACGAGTTGCGCGACATGAACGGTCTTCATTCACTATCCGAAGTGGCGGTTGGCGAGATAAATCCGAGAACTCAAGAAATATCGCCTGTAATGTCTTCTTCTGTTTTCTCGCCGTCAGTTTCTCCACAGTTGGCCGATACAAATCTTGAAAACTCACAACTTGTTGAATCATTAAGCGACATTAACGATCTGCTTTCTCGCCACTCGTCTACCTCTCCAACCACTTGTACCAAATTGTCTCTTAGGAGTCCCATTGCTGATCTCAATCTAACACCTTCTCTTTCCACGGTGTTCAAGTTTCTTTTTAGCAGCCCTGACCAGAAAATACTGCCCGGTATATCAATTGGTAACCCGGGAATGTATGACTCAGCTTTGAGTCCTCTCGATTTATCTTCTTCCACGGTGTCCAATGTCGGTTCCTTGAGTCCAAAAATGGAATCTACACGGGAAGGCAGATGTGCTCAAAACACTGCCGAAAACCTTTCACGTGGTGCAAGCTCCTTGTTGAGCCTTGTCGGTGGTGTGCTTATTAAAGAAACTCCGTCGCCTTCGATTTCAGGCGCAAGTTTTAGTGCTAGTTTGCTTCAGACCTCAGAGAAACAGCAAATTTTGTACTTGTACTCAACGTATACGTGTGGAATCATGTCTATCAAATCGGATGCCTCGGAGAATCCATGGCGAAACATTTATATTCCGCTTACTGCGAAGTACTCATACTTGTTCAACTCAATCGCGTCAATGACATTGTTTCATCTTGCGGGAAATGCAAAATTGCGTGAACATCGTCTTTCATTGAGGTCAAAGGGATGCTTTTACATGAAAAAGTGCATTCTTGAGTTGGCAGCAGGCCTTTCAAAACAGGAGAGTGGAGAATACCCTGATGATTATCTTCCTGCCGATGTGGCACTCGCAACATGCCTAAACTTGGCTGTTAGTGAGTCTTGGGACACGCATACATCCAGTGGGATTGCCCATTTGAAAGGAGCCAGAAGTATGATCCAGAAAGTGATCGACATCATTGCCCTGTACTCGAGTACTCATAAACACGATTGGACTTCTGCGTCAAAGGAAACTCAAAGGCGCAAGCTTGCTCTAGTCATGAGTGATGAGTGGACAAAAATGGAGGGAGTTGATATTGGTAACCTGGACCCTGATTCGAGTTCAATACACGGGCTCTATATCCCACGTAATATCCAACTCTTGTTCAATGAATGGATCTACTTCGAGGTTCTCTCGCAAATGACTAGCTACAGTGGACATGACGACAAGGGGATCGATCTAGTTGCTACAATCACAAACGCTATCCAAACCAATCAGATGAAAAGAAATTCAAGGGATTTCAGTCTACAAGAGGAACAAGAGTCGCCCGTTGACTCCCAAATGCTGGGGTCCACTGACAGTCTTCGACAGGAAGTTACATTCTTTGAAAGTTTAGACACCATGCTGCAGGACAGAGACTGCGTCGACCCTCTTCTTGGATGTGCCCAGTCGCTTTTCCTGGTCATGGGCAAAGTTGCCAGTTTGATCTCAAAAGTACGCAAATCACAGAAAGACGGTAAACGAAAAGGAAGAAATACCTTAAGTAGTATATCGCTTGCTTCCGAACTTACGAGGCAGCTCATGGACTGGCGGCCCAGTGTGAGTACAAGTGCCGCAGGTGCCCGAGAAGCTTCGTGCGATATTTACTCCTGTGTTTCCACTGCAGAAGCATACCGCTATGCGACACTTCTTTATTTGCACGATGCTGTACCAGAAGTACCGCTGCTTTCATCACACCAGTTGGCAGAAAAGGTTTTTGTGCTTCTAGCATCCATTCCTAGCAGCTCCAATCTCTACATTGTACACATTTTCCCTCTTCTTGTCAGCTCGTGCGAAGCCGAACCAGGGGAAGAAAGGGAATGGTGCGAAGCGAGGTGGGCGTTACTCAGTAGAAGGATATGGATTGGCAATATTGACCGAGCATTTGAAGTGGTGAAGGAGGTGTGGAAGCGGAAAGATGAGCAAGTGCTGGGTAGGAGTCTGGGTCTGGACCAGATCGGGAAGGGTATTGATTGTGGAATTAATCGCGATATTTCAGCACACGTACAAGAAGTATTGGCAGATTTGCAACGAAATCCTTTTTCAGAGGAACGTGGGATCAGCGCTAGTTCACATTGGAGCTCTGTTATGCGAGAGTGGCGATGGGAAGTTCTACTCGCGTAAGGCATTAGAGGGGTGTAATGAGAGTTTTTCGTATGTTGGCATATAAATGATAACTGTATTTTACGGCATAGTGCATTTTATATACTTTCTATACTCTAGTTGCGTTCCTCGACACTGCCTTGGAATACTATCGAGCTGAAATCCGTCTGATTTGATACTACGAGCCAAACTTCGGCGAGCATTCGAATTTGCGAGATATTGCAACGCATGTAATCATTTTGAACTCGCAAAGGTCGCTGGAACTTGTTTCATTGACCCGTTAGGATAACAAATTGTTAATCCAGAAGCTGAATTCAGCTTTATTACTTGAGCTTTCGAAGTAACAAACGATGCAGTGACTCAACCGGTCCAAAGGATGTGAGCAAAAGTCATAGAGCTGTAAAAACATATTTTCACGTGGAAGATAACCTGAAGTTCACTTATTGACTTACAACACTGCCTTGTGCTCGTCAGACTTTTCAGGTCATTTTGTAACGCCGAAATTTTATTGTCAAGTCCTTTATGTTCTCTTGAATACCATCCCTTCATTGAGCAAGAAATAGAAAATATCGTTTAGTTTACATTCAAACTATTCCCATCTGAAATTGAAAAAATAAAGCTCGGGATACTCCAAAAGTGCCTCGTGGCTCATATTATGCTTCACAAAGTCAAGCAATCTGTCTCTTGAGGTCTTTTCACATATTCCCAAGCTGTGAGATTCCATCAAAACTCATCTTGGAAGGAACTGGATCCCGAAGTATACTGTGTGAAATGAGAGGTTTTCGCTTAAAATTGATGGGGCTTTCGCTGGATTGTTTTGGAGTTTGCTACCTGAAACACGCGGAAGCAAACTTTAAAAAGTCAGGTTTAAGAATGAAACTGGAAAGCAAAAGATGTGGAACCGTATTTCTAAAACTTTGAGAATTAAACCTCTCTCTCTCTCTAAACTATTATGTTAAGGATTTCGCTAGGATATGAGCGGTTCTCGATCTATAAAAGAACAGACTTTCCCTTATTTTGAGAAGCAAACCCGATCTTGAACAGTTACCATTTCTACTTTCTCGAAATGTTTACTATTATATACTTGCAATACATCTATCTTTGGTACTTATTCATAAACAGTATAAGCTGTCTTGACCTGTTAGATCCTTGGACAGCAACACCGAGAAGGGTTGCAAAGGAAGCATATTTCATAATTAGTGCCAGATCAGTATTCTTCAAGCTGATAGCTTCTATCGAACTCCCAACGGCCGCCAACGTGCTTCTTCCTACAATTCAGCATGATAACGAAATTGTTTCCAGGATTGCATCAATTTCCCTTTGTAAGCATCTTTCCCCGGACGAAGAAACAAGGACATCCGCAACAGGAGCAGAATGGGTATTGAAAGATAACGAAATACAATGGTTTCTGAATCTGGACTTATTTGCGGTGTATAAGAAATCTTTGGATATACTATCATCTGAACCACAGGGAATCGAGCCTCAGAATCTTAGGTTTTTGAAATCGTACGTGTTCCAATTCCAAAAAGCAGGTTTAGGAATACCAGAGCAGAGTAGTTCTGAGCTTGAGGTTCTTGGAATTCAACTAGAAAAGCTCTCCTCAACTTTCTTGAAAACCATTTCTGCTGATGAAGGGTTTCTGTTGTTTTCTGCGAAGGAACTAGAGGGTGTTCCTCAAAACTTCGTGGGGTTGATATTTCCGGAAACGAATTTTTAAGAGTGTCCCATAATTTTGCTGATATTCAGATCATTTTGCAACATTCCGATATTCCACAAACTAGGAGACAAGTCCAACTAGCCAACATCAACAAGGTGCTGCAAAACAAAGCTGTTCTTGAGGAGATCGTGAAAGATAGGTTTAGAATAGCGAAACTTCTTGGATTTGCGTCTTTTTCTGACGTTGTCTGTCTGGATCAGATTGTCCACTCCAAGCAAACTATCTTGAGCTTCTTAGATGATCTAAAGACCAAAATATACCCTTTGGCAAAAGACGAGCTTGAGAAGATGCTTGCCTTCAAGAATAAACGCTTGAATGACACAGGGTTTTCTGTAGCAGTAGAGTTTTATCAGTGGGATATGGCCTATTATACGAGGCAATATGAGGATAGGTATCATGTTGATGAAAAGTCAATTCTGGAATACTTCCCTGTTGAGCAAACACTTAACAAGACGCTTGGCTTCTTTGAGAAGCTCTTTGGTTTGAGACTTGAGCAAGAAAGCAATTCTAACAAAGCCAATCACCTGAACAATTTCGTGCAAGCTTTCAATGTCTTTGAAAACACCTCTACTGTGGACAGTGGTGAGGCTTTTTTGGGCTCATTAATATTTGACCTCTACCCACGTGAAGGCAAGTTCCCGCATTCTGGCACATTCTGGCTTCATAAAGGCTACGATACAAAAGAGGGAATGCGGGAGTTTAGTCTGTCAACTATTGTATGCAACTTTAACAAAACCGCAAGCTCTTCAAATGCACTCTTGGAACACCACGAATTGTTGCAACTTCTCCATGAATTAGGTCACGGATTTATGCATGTGTTATCGCAAGCCAAAACCACCCGTTTCCAAGGTACACAGATTCCAAGGGCATATGACGAGGTTCCTGCTCTAATTTTCGAGCGTTGGGGTAGTTCAAAGCCTTTTCTCAAGATGCTCTCAGGGCATTACTTGACAGGAGATGATATTCCAGACGTATTCGTCGAGTCGTTGATCAGAAAGCAGCACTTGAATAAAGCTTTGGCAACTTACGGACAACTACCATATAGTTACTTTGATATTGCATTGCACGGAATCGAAAGCCAGAGAGAAATTGAGCACCTCGACGTTGGGAAAATCTGGACCAAGATTTTTCAGGATTGTGAGCTTCTTTCGGATGCTGGTATTGGAAATACGGGGTATACAACTTTTGGCCACATAGTGTCAGGAAGCGAAGCAAGCTACTATGGATACCTCTACTCTACGGTTGTTGCAGCGGACGTCTACAGCACTCTTTTCGGCTCTGACCCGGAGAATGTGGAGAATGGACTTTTGCTCAAAGAAATATTACTCAAAAATAGTGGATCCCAGCCAGCTTCAGAGCTTTTGGAGAAACTACTTGGTAGAGCCCCCAATTCAGACGCATTCGTGAAAGAGTTGGCAAAGTAGTCCAGATTCTAATTGTTGTTTGTATTTGATTATTGTTTAACTCATTTGTCTTTTTAAATTATCTCTGATCTCTCATTCGAGAGAATGATCGCATGGTAGTTGGCTAAATTACTACTATTTTTGGGTGTGCGTTCTCATAATCGCGTCATTCTCGCAAGTGTTCAATAGAAATCTGTCACTATTGAGTGAATTTATAACAAAAGATAGAGGTTAAAGGCCAGGTGATGATCCATCGGAAAGATACGATGGCACATCTGTCATATCTTGTGGTGAATGGTATGATGATAATCAAATTGCAATTTCAAAGGCCTCTCTATCAACTTAGTTTCACCACTGGCCTTACAAGAGCTCGAAAAATCTCAGAAAGTAACAGGTAAGGTAAAGCTACCCAAAATCATTTACAGAACGTATGAAATACCAAATGAGGCCCCAAAGCGAACATACATCATGAAGAATGCTTAGCTTTCCGCAGAAGTGCGTTTCAGGAAGAGAGAAAACACAACTTTCACGTTGATCATCGGAATAAAAGACAAAAAAATTGTAAAGCTTAATACTTCAGACAGACAAGATTCAACAGGACAAAAAGTCTTGTATAGTACACTCTGCTCCTTGTGTAATTTAATCTTTGTCGCCCCCACATGCGGACCAAGACAAGTTATGCCGGTCAACGCACGCAGCTGCATGCATATGTACCAGTCCGCAGGGTCTCTGAGCTTCCTGCGCTTTCAAAGTCAATTTCCACAGAATTACATCTTCACTCGGTAGTATTAGCCCCGTGCGAAGCAATTGCGCCTAAACTTGTCGGCAAGAATTTTTTCAGCTTCAAGGAGAACACCTAAAACGTGTCTTTCACATCTTGTCAACGTTTTATCGCACCTGATTTGAATGGCACCGTCAACTAGACCTATTTTCATCAAAACCGTCTTAAGAAATGAGCCAGTCTTTCATGAAATCGCGGTTTTCGAAACCGAATCTCATTTCGTTTGATCTTTGGGGTACGTTGTTCACGCCGAAAAAGCCTATCGCGGAACAGTACTATGCGATTTCCAAGAACGAGTTTGGCTTAGATAAACTGGTACAAAGCATTGGGAAGGAATTCCCGGTGATTTTCAAGGCCATGCTGCAGCAGTATCCCAACTATGGCAAATATTCTGCCGATATCGGCTCCAGTAATGCCTGGTGGCAGGAGCTTATCACGCGCTTATACGGACTCTCGCGAGATGATGAAATGACAAAGCAATTGAGCCTACGGCTACTCGATCACTTCTCTGGAAAAGATGCATACACGCTATACGAAGATGTGATTCCGGTCTTGCGTACTTTGGAGAAGAACAATGTGCAAATCATCGGGGCAACCAATTCCGATCACAGGGTGCTCTCTGTTTTGGATAGTCTAGGTATAGGGCACTTTTTCCCCAAGTCGTCCGTTTTTCTCTCGTACGACATTGGGGTTGCCAAACCTAGCGCAGATTTTTTTCGTACAATTGCAGAAGAATACTACCATCCAAACGACGGCACAATGGCTCAATTCTTGGGGAACGTGTGGCATGTTGGTGATCACTATGGCCAGGATTTTATGGGTGCCATTGAATCTGGCTGGAATGCAGTTTTGCTTGACCGCGTTAAATCGTCTCTCTTTCTACGAAAGGTTGGTCTGAAACACCTGTCATTGGTGAACGAGCATGATTACACACAAGTAGAAGATGGTTTATCCGCCATTTCCAATAACCGCGTGTGCGCTAGCTCTTTGGCACAAGTAGTGCTGCTTTTCCCACTCGAAAAATGAGGCCACAGGAAGAATCTCGAACAGGTTTCGTGTCATTTGTGTATCTGATCGAAGCGATCTTTTGGCGTTACCTTCATATCTACGGAATTTTGTGGTGTTGTATGCGGTCAAGCAGTACACTTTTATAGGAACGAACATGAGCCAATGCATCAGATTGCACGTTCCATTCAAAAGGTGCTTGGAGATATCCAGTGCTGTGCGATAGTAATACCGGAACTTCTATCTCGGCTGGAAGTTATTTCGAAAGGTCAACATGAAGACCGAAATTCGATTAAACCGGCTCTGGGCCGCTTTCTAAACTACGCCTCAACAGGCAGTACGAATATCCTGGGTCTTGCCCTCGTCAAAAGAACCAGTTCCTACAACTGTTCATTACCCGCTATTTATTATGGCATGCTTTCTTGAGTTATATTGGAAGCTGGAGGCATGAATAGCCCTCTGTTTCACAAAAGAGCACTCCGAATTTTCTCCGATTGTTCTCTTGAGACTCTTAAAGGCTTGTTCTAAAATCGGCACCACACATACCACAGCATTGAGTCTTTTTCAAAACTAAATAAATGTCTTTTCAGCCTCAACCTTCCCCACATGGTCTATTCTTCATGGGCAAATCTTGGCGGCGACAACGGCTCGTAATTGCCGTAGTATAAGTTGTCCCGAGGAGCAGAGCGAGCGTATAAGTTCCTCAAGTCCAAGTGCTGGGGTCCCAAGTCGGCGATTTTCGACACCCCAAGAAGACGCATGTCGATCCGCATCTGTTCCTTCAACAACTGGATGGCCTTTTGCACACCTTCCTCGCCATAGCAGGAATTGGCATACAAAAACACTCTTCCCAAACCTACACCTTTAGCGCCCAAGGCCAAGCACTTGATCACGTCACTGCCACGGCGAACGCCGCCGTCTATGTAGATCTCGATTCTCTTGTCCAAGCCCTTCTCCCGAAGTACAGGCATGGCATCAGCCAATACCTCAATCGGCGCACGCGAGTAGTCCAATTGTCGGCCGCCGTGGTTCGAAATTACAACTGCGTCGATGCCTTTCTCGGCAGCAAGTACTATATCCTCCACTGTCTGGACACCCTTCACTGCAAGCGGGAGTTTTGTCCACAGCTGAATCTCCTTGATGTCATTCCACGTAACTTGCATGTCTCGTCCATAGACAACGCTCAGTTTCAAGTCACTGTGGCCATCATCAGAGCCGTCACCCCTAGTTTGGTCGGACTTTTGTCCTTTATTCTGGGGTGCGGAGCTGTGCGAGGAGGCGTCGGGCTCGTCTGATTCACCTGAGGTTTCAGCCATCTTGGCCTCGAGCCGGGCCCTCATTTTCATGTCTTTTTCACGGCGTCCAAGTTCCGGCGTATCCACTGTAACAAACAAGGCCTTGACTCCGATCTTCGACACGTTCTCGACTGTTTTCTTTGCTGCGTCCATCCCTGTCACGTACAACTGGTACCAGTGGCTCTGGCCATCCACAGCTTCGCTCACAATGGCCTTTGCAGGATACGATGAGTAGGAAGAGATCATCTGAATGGCCTTTTCTTCTCTGCATCCTCTGGAGATGGAAAGCTCGCCGTCTGGGTGGCCCAATTTCGCCTGAGCTGCGGCAGAAACATAGAACGGCACGTCACTCGGTGAACCAAGCATTGTCGTGGAGAGATCCACCAGGTCTACGTCGACGAGAACACGCGGTTTGAAGAAAATCCGGGAAAAGGCGTTATGATTCTCTCTCAACGTCACCTCGTCATCAGCGGCTGATGAATAGTAGTACCATGCCGAAGGGGAGCATATTTTCCTGGCAATGTACTCGAAATCATTCAATGAGAAAATTTCACTGAGCGGCGGTAGATTGTCTCTGTACACCTGGCGTTTGTCATCGTCGCCAGACTCGGTAATGTCGGCGGCCTCCTCAAGGTCGCCAAGAAGCGGACCCAAACAGTCGCTTGGTGAGAGGTACTTGGCTATGAAGTCGGGCCCGTGGAACTTATTGAAGATCTTCGACGCATTTTTGCTTGCGTACTTTTTAATGATCTGCGGCCCGCCCGGGTGGATCGAAACAAAGCTGGTTAAATCGTATACCTTACCGTTAATTGCAACCCATATTCCAGTGTCTGGGGAGGTGTGCTTTTGCAATTCTTCGGCCGTCACGCCCCGTTCTTGTGCCTCCAAACCCACCACATTGGTATTATCGCCAGTCACAAAAAGGAGAGCAGCGGCAGTGCAAACTCCCGCCGTAATTGCAAAGTAGCCATTTTTTGCAGACTTTGTCAAAGGCGCTATTGCGCGAGTAGAGAGCGAACGAGTCAGAACTGCCCTTAGTCTGTGTTGGCCAGCCTTACTAGCTAGTGACTTAGCTGTTTGGCGAGAAAACATGGCAAGTTTAATGTAGGTGGAATTTTTATATTACGAGAAAGACGGCAACATTTAAGCTTTTTACTACAAGTTTCCTGCTGAAGGAAAGTACTCATGGTGCCCATGGTTGCGAACCCTGCAACCAAAGCCGGGAGCCCCGGGTGAAGGGTTCGGGAGTAAGCGAGAGAAAGAGAGCGAACAAGCAAGGTAAACCAAAACAGTTCGTACAAAAAAATCTCCTAGTACAACGTAATAAGCAAAGCAAAAATGAGCAGACATGAACAACTACTTTTGGTCAGTGTTCTTTTTTGAGAAGCCCATGGGAGCTCACCAATATCTCGGTAATATTGCGCTGCTTATTGGTGCCCGCATATTGCCTGTTTGCGCTAGTGGCCCCATTTATTGGCGGCCGTTGTGATAGAGGTGTGCATACTGCCTCGTTACCTTTTCGTTAGAACCTTTAGTGATCTTGCTGTTCTTCCGACGATTCAGTATTGTGACTCTAACGCATCTGTAGATAGCCGCCTTTGCTATAAGAAACGGGATATTTAAAGCAAAACTAGTGATGGAAGGGATTGTTTCTCAAATAACTGATGTTGATCATGGTGAGACTTATTCGTCAATGACCAAGCATGCAAGTTTAAGGTTGCAGTTGAAAATAAATTTTGGATTGTTGAGTGTATCGAGTCCAAGTTTACAAACTGTGATTTTGAGAAAATTGAAATAGTGAGTGTTCTGTTTCTCATGTGTTTTTGGAAACAGTTGATTGAATGGAAGATCAATGTGATGGTACCGAGTATCATTTGATCTATGTGAAGCTTCTCTATGTTGCGAAGTCCTCATGATACTTTTCGAACCAAAAGAATACACTTAGAGACTGCTAGGTTTGTGTTTTATGTTATTTTTGCTGGCACACGTGGTATGATGTATTACCATGACATGAGAATAAGACGAGTCTTAGTTCCTACTATGAGGCCAGATGCAATCTAATGACAGAACCTGAGCAAAGTCGAGAACTGGCTCCATTGTGATGTATGGAGGTTCCCTGATAAGTTGGAGATCAAAATTGCAAACTATGGTAGCATTATCAATGGTTAATGCGGAGTTGATAGCATTACAATTGACTGTGTCTGAATCTGTCTGGCTAATCAATTTACTAGAAGAACTTGGACTTCCACGAAATTGTATGATATTGGGTGACAATGAAGGTGCTTTGAAAAAGTGCACATTACAGCAGTACGGCCAACGGATGACTCTCCAGAAGAGGTGAAGTATTTCCCATAGAGCCAGAATGTTATGTGGATTGAATAAGCGAAAGACTTTAATAAACCTAACAAGTCCGACTTAGCCATAAATGCATCGGTTGCTTAGATTTGCCTCTGTTGAATGTGGAGCTCAAAACCTCAATGTAAGACGAGTGGTGTCGATAATCGAATGACTAGTCAAAATCGCGAGTGAGTGCTGCTAACTCACCTTGAGCCTATAAGGATAATTTAAACGATCACCTTCTCGTAATAATGATCGACACCACGAGAGCAGCTTATCAGTTATATACATACAGGAATATCTGAACATTTCGAGAAGCTTTTCTTGACCGCAGGCACCTTGATACTACATCGATGTTATGTAATTCGTGAGTCTGCTTTCTTCGTGAGTCTGCTTTCTTCGTGAGTCTGCTTTCTTCATAATTGGAATTGTGTGAGAATTGAATGCATTGTATCTCTTTAAGGCCTATCTTCATTCAATAGCAATTTCAGCGGCTCACGGAATTCATGAATGGATACGAGGGGAGAGAGAAATTTGGTACTGCAATTTGAACATTCGCTTATAAAATGATCACAAAGCGCAGAGAAACCCCCATCGTACTTTTGAAAAGACTTTTAAACACTCGGAAAATTGCCCGGAAGCGTGAGTAATGAGCGGTATAATGAGTAAGTAAAACCTCAAGATTATTAATCCGACTATGTAGTGATCTCTCTCAGACGCTCGCTCTCAATTGACGCCACCCGCCATTCCTCCCAGGCCATGTACGGCAATAGTCATTTCGAGTGAAAAGTACGAACCACATCAGTTCTCAAAAGTACTCGAAACAAGACTACTAGAGCAGGTTTCCTGGAATTTTTGGGCTTACAGAGACTATCACAGTTTTGTTTATTCATACTTTGTCCTTTAGCGTGTTTATTCTCTCACTCTATATTGCAAGCTTTTTGCCATCAGCCTCGTATGGCGCGGCCAAGAATTCACTTCACCTGGAAAGAGAATGAGTATTTATAGCCATCAGAATAATAACCATTTTTCCCGGAAAAAAACGAGATTGCATCATCTTGTAGTTTTCACAGACGATACAGCTATTGAAAGTGCAGTAATCACTCTTCTCTGCTTTTTCGCAGTGCTCAAGACTTTTTTAATATTAAAATCTTTCACATTACATTTGTTTGCTTCTCCTCTTGTATATCAGTAAATGAGAGTGCACGGTCAGAATTTGAAAACACCAATACTCTCAAAAAACTCTTCCCAGCCATCCAAACAAACTCGGCCAGTAAAAAAAGAGCAAAATTCGAGATACTGAAAATAATTAAATAGTTTCAAGTAGAAAAGCCAGAAAAAAGCAAAAGAACTATTCTCTCCAAACCTTCTTCTCACCGATGATCGGTGACCGATCCACACACTCGACTTGGCCAACACTTTCGCAACTCGGGCCTCTGCACACAGCCCGCGGCCCTAGCACTGCCTGATCTTGAACGCTGCGACTTGATCTTGTAGTCACTACAAATACTGTACCACAGGCCGAAATAGACAAGCCAAGGTAGCAACAACAACACTTTGAGTACCTGGACTGGTCTTTTTTTTCCTTGCTTTCGCTGTGGATTCTCGTCGTATTCGTTTTTCTTTCTCTTTCCAAAGAAAAATCAAACCACGTGCTCTCGCACCCAATATCACCGGCTATTTCCTGTTTTCACTAGGTGCCGACTGTTTTTGCTCACTACCTTACGCAGTGAAAGCTGATAAACCACTTTGCTAACTAGACCACCACTATTCGATCGCCATAACGACACGAAAACACATACGCGCCACCCAAAAATGAAATTTCGTCTGCTCTCTACATTGCCGGCGTTGCTTTTTTGGTTTACTGCCTCGTTGTGTGTGTCCATTGATGTGGACTCGGAACAATCCGTATGTCAAGCTGCCAAGGCCGTTGTGGACGGCCAAATGAACTACTATTTAGGTATCAGATACGGTGGACCGGTCGGAATGTTTTCCGCTCCTTACTACTGGTGGCACGCCGGTGAAGTGTTTGGAGGTTGGGTCGACTACTGGGCATTCTGCGCCAAAGATAATGCTACTTTTACCCAAATTCTCTATGATGCCATGTACGCACAAAAGGGAGAAGACTACAACTTCATGCCCGCAAATCAAAGTATGACCGAAGGTAATGATGACCAGGGTGTGTGGGGCATGGCCATCATGCAGGCCGTGGAGCGTAATTTCACGAACCCTAGTAGCCACAGTTGGCTTTACATGACCCAGGCCTTGGTCAACTCCATGAACAATCGTTGGGACGCATCCACGTGTAACGGTGGGCTTAGATGGCAGATTTTCACGTGGAACAATGGGTACGACTACAAGAACTCGATTGCCAACGGGTGCCTTTTCCATCTTGCTGCACGTTTGTACCGATTCACAGGCGAGGATCTTTATTTGAAAATCGCCGAGAGGGTCTACGACTGGATGTGGGGCGTTGGTTTCTTTTTTAACGGTCCTGATGAGTTCATCATTTATGATGGTGCTGATGACACTCGTAACTGTACCGACTTGACCATCCACAAGTGGTCCTACACCTACGGTATCTTCATGGCAGGCTCTGCCTACTTGTACAACTCCACGGGAGACGCCAAGTGGAAGAATGCAGCCAATCAGATCATCGATGTTTCGAACTATTTCTTCAATGGCTCCATTATGACCGAGACCACGTGCGCTCAAAGTAACGCATGTAACAATGATCAGCGGTCGTTCCGTTCCCTTTTCTCGCGTTGTCTTGGGTTGACAGCTGTGCTCATTCCAGAAACACACGAAAAGATCGTCACTGGATGGTTGACACCCAGTGCCAAGGCCGCAGCGCGGTCGTGTTCTGGTGGAGATGATGGCGTGACATGTGGTGAAAACTGGTCTATCGAGGGGTACGATGGGAAGTACGGCCTTGGCGAGCAAATGTCCGCCTTGGAAGCCATAATGACGATGATCACCACGAAACATGCTCCCTTGACACCGCTGACAGGTGGAAGTGCTGAAGGAAGCGATACTGGCGCGGGCAACAACACGAGAGCGTCCACGAATCAAAACGAAATCACCGTGACCACTGGCGACAAGGCTGGCGCAGCGGTGCTTACTGTTGTTGTTTTGGGAACCATCTTGGGAGGACTGGTTTGGATGTTGCTTTAGATGCGAAGAATTACGACTCGCCTAGTTGAAAAAGTACCAGGGCCCACGCTCGGTCAGTACTACGGAAGAAACGAAAAAAAAAAAAAAAAAAAAAAAAAAAAAGAGTCGTTGACTGATGCGGTGCTTTTGGCGTGCATCATTATAGTGGCATGGCTGTCTTTAGTCGAAAGTTTGGTGCGCACTGTCAGTCCATATCCCAGTCACATGGCTGTGCCGAGACGGTGAGGCTACAACTGTAGTCTGCTACAGTAATGTCTGCTACACATTGCGCGACGTGCACAGTGCACCGGGCCGGCAGCAGCACATCTAGATTCTTGAAGCATGGCCTCTTCCAGCTCCACGTATGCGGCCTGTCTGGAGAAAAACCATAGCCCTCCTAGCTATTAAATTTAGTCGCTTTTTAAACGAGTTTTCCTAGTCAAATAGTAGGGCCTTCCTCGAAACATCGACTCATCTCTCTGCTTCGGCATCTATACTTGGTATCCAGTTTTTCACCCATCACCACCACCCTAGGGTTGCATCTTTGGCTTCTCTGATTGACCATGGTTTTATCTCAGGTGATCAACCAGCTTGCCAACGCAAACACCGCCAGCAATAGAAGAAGACGGCTCTATATCCCGCCCTCGACTAACTACCCTCTATTTAGCTATGGAGGTGCGGCAGACCAACGGTCTTTTCTCTCGCTAGATGAGTCGGGTCTGGTGTACACGGGTCTTGCTGAAGATAGCGATAACATTAGCATTTCGTCGGCTAGACTGCTTCCGTCGACCTTGAACTCTGCACACACGACGGAAGACCAAGAATCGTTCCACAGCTGGCTTTTGGAGGAGCACCTGAGGCGATATAATGCTGCCGGAAGCGGCGACGAGCTCCTCGAGCTACCCGAGCGCAGATCGCTCGATTCCCAGAAATCAAATGGCACGTTCCGTTCAGAAGACCAGCTGAAACATCTGTTGTTTTCGACAGAAGACTTTGCGCTCATGAAGACCAACTACGGGATCGAGAGTCGCATGCTTTTTCGGTACTCGCTTCCATTGGTGGTCACGTTCGTGCTCGAGCACTTGTTTTCGATTGTGTCGTTGCTTGTGGTGGGCCACTTGGGCAAGAACGAACTTGCCGCTGTTTCGCTAGCGTCCATGACCTCGACCATCTCTTTGGCTGTTTTCGAAGGCATTTCTACCGCTCTAGATACCTTGTGTCCACATGCATATGGAGCAGGCAACTATGAGCTAGTGCTGACATGGGTACAACGGTGCACCATGTTCTCGTTGATTGCCTACTTGCCCTGTGTGTTGTTCTGGTGGAATAGCGGGCTGCTTTTGAGGTATATCATTGAAAACGAGGAGGTTTTGGCGCTCACGACGCAGTTTTTGAGGATCTTGATTGCAGGCGGGCCGGCGTACATTTTCTTCGAGAACGCAAAGCGCTTTTTGCAAGCCCAGGGCATCTTTGAGGCGGGAACTGGCGTGTTGTTTGTAAGTGCACCCATCAACATCTTTCTCAGCTGGTTTCTAGTATGGAACGACAAGTACGGCATCGGATATGCCGGTGCCCCGATTGCTACGGTGATCAACTTCTGGATCATGTCGCTTTTACTTGTGCTCTACGTGATTTTTGTCGATGGGTCCAAGTGCTGGTATGGGTTTTGCGGCGTTTCGAAGCTCTTCCAGAACTGGGGTCAATTGTCTCATTTGGCAATTCCTGGGATAGTCATGCTCGAGTCTGAGTATGTTGCATACGAGATTATGACGCTTCTAGCACTGTACTTTGGAACGGCGGAGTTGGCTGCGCAGAGTGCCGTTGGTTCGATTGCTTCACTTACTTACATGGTCCCGTTTGCCGTGAGTATTGCCGCATCGACGCGAATTGCCAATTTCGTGGGCGCCCAGAACTTGTACTCTGCTAAGATCTCCACGAAAACAGGCTTGCTTGCTGGGCTCTTGGTGTCGGTTTTTAACTGTTGTTTCTTGTTCACGTTCCGTGGCTTCATTGCCGGCCTTTTTACCAGCGACCCAGACGTGACTGAGCTTATAGTGTCACTTTTTACCCCGTTGGTGTCGATTTTGCAGATTTTTGATGGCTTGGCTTCGGTGGCTAGCGGTATTCTTCGGGCCCAGGGCTTGCAGAAGATAGGCGGAGTCATCAACTTTGTTGCCTACTACGCTTTTGCTATGCCGTTAGCTTTTTTGCTTACGAAAACAACCGATTTAAAGTTGACCGGGCTCTGGATTGGTATTGGCAGCGGAATGTTTTTGATTGGCGTGATTGAGACATTGGTGATTTTGAATTGCAACTGGGATATCGTGCTACAAAAAGCGGGGCTCATGATTGAGTTTGATGACTCGGACGACGAAGATGACTAGAGCCGGTGTGGCCCAAGTGCTAGATATCTCAGACATTATGTACATTACTGAAAAATAAAGAATAAGAATAAGAAACGGAGTCCGGGGACTTCCCTCATGCAATTTGACTATGACCTATTTCCTGAGCGCTCTTCTGGCCTTTACCGAGTCAGCCAACTTCTGCAACACCGGAATAGTGTCCTCGAAACTGATGCACGCATCGGTGATAGAGCAACCGTACTTCAACGCATCCTTGCCGCCTTGCTCTGGCGAAGGAACATCTTGTCTGCCTTCTTCAATATTGGACTCGATCATCAACCCACAGATGGCTTCCTCACCTTCGCTGATTTGTCTGGCAATCTCAGCAGCAACCAAGGGCTGGTTTCTGTGGTTCTTGTTGGAGTTTCCGTGCGAGCAGTCCACCATAATGCGGCGAGTGATCTTGTCGTCGCTGATGATACCAGCCTTCTTCAACGACTCCTTGGTCTCTTTCACAGATTTCTCGTCAAAGTTCGTGCCCTGCTTACCGCCACGCAAGATGACAAAGCAGTCCTTGTTGCCGTCAGTTCCGACAATCGCAACAATACCGGGTTTGGTCACCGACAAGAAATGGTGTGGGTGAGAAGCGGCTCTCAAGGCGTCAACAGCAACACCAAGCGTTCCATCCGTTCCGTTTTTAAAACCAACGGGGAAGGAAAGACCCGAGGCAAGCTCTCTGTGCAACTGAGACTCGGTGGTTCTGGCTCCGATGGCACCCACACTCACCAAGTCCGAGAGGAATTGAGGAGAAATCGTGTCCAACATTTCGCCGGCAATGGGCAAGATCTGCGTGAGCTCAACAAACAAACTCCGGGCGATTCTGAGCCCCTTGTTGATCTGGAAAGAGCCGTCAATCTCCGGGTCGTTGATTAAACCCTTCCATCCGACCGTGGTTCTAGGTTTCTCGAGGTAAGCTCTCATGACAATATGAAGCTCACCCTGGTGTTTCTCGGCCTCTTTCTTCAACCTGTGGGCATAGTCAATGGCCGCTTTTGGGTCATGGATCGAGCATGGCCCAATCACAACTATGAGACGGTCATCATCGCCGTTGAGAATGTGAACGGCATCGTCCCTGCCTTTAAGAATAACGGCTTTACCGGTTTCGGACACGGGTAATTCATGCTGCAACAAGTCTGGAGAACTTAAAGGATCGTAACCACGAACTAGATGTGTGTTAGTACTGGGGAACATGGCCAGTTGCAAAAAGTGAAAAGTCGGCGAATCGATGGAAAATCAAATTGGAAATTGAAATTTCATGATGCACCGACATGCCAAGTGAAACATACTTCTCCAGTCTTCCAAGCGGGTGCGGTCCCCGACATTTTCATTGGAAACGAACATTTTTTTCTTTTTGAGCCAGAAAGAAATCTTGAAATGTTTTGCTAATCGCAGGCTTAGTCTCCGGAAAATATCACCGCATTCTCCTGCCACCTTCTTAACCTGTTGAGTCATTGAAGCTTCGGGTGTTATATGGCGGACTGCCTCAGCGCGCGCACGGACACTATGGAGGAAACTGTCGGCAAGATTGCGCAGGCAAAATTTTTCAACACGCCAGTCTGGAACCCCATTATTATTAATCAGTGATCAGACGATGTCTTGAAAGTGACAAAGATTCAAGATATTGAACGTCATCACCAGAGTGTACTTTTAGAAAGCGGGTTGGACAATTATAGAATTGGCCCAGCCTTTTTCTTTCCATCTCCAATTTCAATTCTCTTCAGTTCTCTTCGATTCGGTGGCTTTCTAGAAACGCTTTGCCAGATCACGTGCTTGGCTCCCTGCACGCCCCAGAAAAATTCTGACCTTCTCTATCTCTCTGAGTGGTTGACGTGGTCCGCGACGAACGGCTGCTGCATGCTTCAAGCCTGCTCATAAAAATAGATATAAGCATTTTTCTTCATATCCTCGAGATTGTCGCCGCATTGAACGACTTTCTCGTCGTTGAAAAGAACCCACTGATCATCGTTCTTGATGAATGCCACGTAGTGCCCTGTGTGTGGAGAGGTACCTTTATGGCAAATCACCGCTTTGAGAGAATACTGGCCCTTTTGGCTGCTGCTCTCGTTCTGTAATGTAGTCATCAACTCCTTTGCTTCCTCTTGTACATTCACCACGGGTGTGGTGTCTTGATGTATTTCCCCGTCATCGTCAGGATTGCTAAAAAGCCATTCCACCGATGCATTCACATCGTTTGAGTTCAAAACAAGCGCCTTTTTGGCGAGTTTTGCACTAAAGCCCATCGACACTAGACTTTCGACAGCTCCCGATGAAAGTTTGGCAGGAGCGTTTCCACTGGATGCGCTGATTGAAGGATCAAACGGATCATCGATCCCCGCATCGTCCATATGGGCAAATACCCAGTTCATGGCATCTTCGGCGCTATTATTTCCAGTGTTGGAGAGCGCCCTTAAGCTCCGTGGCTCGCTGAAACCCATGCTCAAAAGCGTGGAGAGTGCTTCTTCATTGGGCGCAAACAGAGCGGTTTCTGTAGACTCTTTCTCCTCTTCAGTCTCGATCTCTCCGTCTTCAAACTTTGGCGCTTTATGTGTGGTCACATCGAGTGTCTCAGAAATTTGGATTGGAATGTCCTGCTTGACCGGAACCCAGTTCTCGAGTGTAATTCTTTGAACGGAGGCCACCAAAACCTTTGGGAAGGTTACGAAGCCGTCCTGTTTAGTGGTTGAATCTGAGACCCCACAATTATCACACTTGAAGTTTTCAACCACTTCTTTGGCGAACTGCGCATTCAACGAATCCGAAAGCGTCACTTCCTCGTATATCTTCTTTCCATCTTCATCGGTGCCAACAACATTGGCTGCAATTGGAACAGAGATATTGTCGACCAAATTTGTCGTTTTTGATCCGTGCTTGCAACTCGAACAAACAACCTTCAGGCCCATTACAAACTTGAAGTCTTTGTTCAAGCCGAGCCCATACTGCTTGTCGAGTTTCTCAAGAAGATAAAGCAAAAATTCGTTGGCGTCCTGCTGCTTATTTGTCTGGAATTCATGGTGGTCTGCACCAATCAACGCTTTGAAAGTCAGAGGCTTGACTCCGGCCTGATAATCGTCGCCCTTGAATTCACTTGGTTTCGAATACCGGCCTGAGTTCAAGCCGTCGTATAATTTAAGCATCTGTGAAGGCAAGTCTAAGGCCGCATCCGGCACGTTTTCATCAAAAGATTTGCCCCTGAAAAACTCCCGGTATGAGTCCAAGCTAAAGAGAACCTGCACCACCGAGTTGAGGTAACAGGAATTGCCCAAATTGACTAGGCCGGTGAGCCCGGGCCCGAATACTGGGGGCATTTTTTCCCCAGACGCTCCATCCAAGCTAAATTGCCACGATTTATTTGTGTCGAGGTTCAATTCAATCAAGTTTTTCTCCAGTTTTACGGCCTGCGATAAGTCCACGCCAAAAGGCTGCAATTTAGCCGTCAACTCTGGCACTTTGACCTCGTCGTTGCACTGATAACAGTAACAGTCACAGCTATCCTCATTATCTGCGGAAAGGGACCCCAATTTTACAGCCACCTGATGGCCCGTGGCCTCGTAATGGGTCAAGGCATGAGAATTGCCTTTCAACGACGACCCAAACTGTTCTCGCCCGCATCCAATGCTACCACAAGTCAAACAAATCCAGAGATTCTCTTTTAGGTCACACAGAACGCACTGGGTGAGATCAATTGGCTTATTTTCGTCGATTTCAGTGTGTATTTCAAGCGAGTGTTCACATGGAAACACCTGCAGCTCCCATGCCTTGATGTCGTCGGCCACACTGGCCAGATTGGCGGCAAGAATAGCATTGGCCAACTGTACTACGGTTTCTGGGCACTGATCAATAGGCACAGACTCGTTCAAAGGCGCTACAAAGACACTAGTAGAAATTTCGAACAAATCCAGCTCCTTCTGCTCGACAATCTCAAGCTTGGGCACTTTGTGGCGGGCGCTTTCCTCGTCTAAGGATTCAGTTTCGTCCATAAGCGCTTTTCGCTGCTTTTTGATGTTTACAAAGAGCGGGTGCCGCTTCCTGGAGTAGTGCTCCAGGGTATAGTCTTTGTGGGCGGCCCGGGCAAACGCCTGGAAACACGTCATACATACATCCAAGCCTAAGGCGTTGTTTTCAGCACTATCGAACGAGTACATACAGTCATCCTTGTAGATTTTGTCACTGGGTTCTACCTGGGTAGGGAGCCCAGCACTAGCAGTCGAGATATATTCTAATGTTGACATTTGGAAAGAAAAAGGAGCGGTGGTGTTTTGTTCTGTCGTAAAAGAAGAATTGACGGATTGGTCAGATCGGGCCTCAAGGCTCAGGCTCAGTGTGGTGAGCCTTGAGATGTGTGGCAGGCGCGGCCCACTCCCACAAGCTAGAGGAGCGAGGGAGAAAGAAGGAGAAAGAAGAAGAAGGAAAATAGAGAGAGAGGAAACAGAAGAGGAGAAAAAAGGACGTGGTAAAGGAGCGAGGATCGAAAAGATTGAGAAACTCATAAAACGAATAGAGAATAGAGTGGCGAAGGAAGAAAAAGGAAGAAAAAGGAAGAAATTGGACGGAAAGAGTAGTAGATTACCTCCACTGGTGTGAAAGCTGCGTAGCTCGAGCCTCGAGAAGACGGCGAAAAGGTGCGGCACAGCTGTATTAGCTGCACAGCTGTATTAGCTCGGATAATTTAAATTCTGCATTTTAACAATCGACAAGTTCAGAAGTAAAAGAGGAAAACCGTTCAAAAAAAAACGCCAAGACCCACCTCAAGGCGTGAAACTCTTTATTTGCATTGCTGTGAAGCTTATAAGAACTTCGTTGCACTTTATGCGGCCAGAAGTATCTTTATTTTTCTATTGGCGTACCGGCTAGGCCTTTAGTATTGACTGGGCCGTCAAGGTCCAGGGAACTTTCTCTTCCCCATACAGTAGTCCACGACGTAGAAAGGCAAAAGTTTAAGGCTTTGTGGGGAAGTTTTCTTCATTTCAGGGAAAAGGTTGGAAATGTTGGTTGTGTGTAAATGTGCTTTATTCTGGAAAGTGTTATTCTGAGATTTGCGACTGTGTCGCGGGTGCCAGCTCCTGACGATAAGAAAGTATATTTAGGTCTATATGAAGTGCAATAATACCTCATCTTCCATAGTCTTGCCGAAGAAGAAAAGCAGAAATTGTTTGTAAAACTACATTGTTTGATGTTCCATTGTTTTTTCTTTTCTTTCTTTCTTTCTTTCTTTCTTTCTGAGAGTCTTCACGGAAGCAGGATATGTGGAGATTGTGAGTTTTTTTCCATGAGCCGTTCCAATGACAATCTTGAAAAAGTAGCCTGTTCGCGTTCTGGTCATCCTCCAAATAAAACCCTAGAATCAAAGCTTTACCTGAATATCAGATCCAAATCCTTTGCCACCAAAGTAGCTCATAGAGTGAAACCACGGAAGCTAATTAGAGTCTAGCGTGCGGGCCAAAAACTGGCTGCGAAAAAATGAAAAAATGAAGAAAAAAGCGACGTCTTCCAAGACAATATATCCACCGTAGTAGCTGTCCCAAATGAATCATTTCTTAGTTGCGAAAACATTTAAAAGGCGCTACACAAGAGGAACAGCACTAATTGGAACAAATATGACATGTCGCATCTGTTGGCGATGCCGTGAATCTTGAAAAGTCTTCTCGGTATATACTCTCCTCTGTATAAACCCAAAACCTTCAATATTGAAGCACGGCGAATGCTATACCTGAACCTTACCCCTTACCCTGCGCCTTTATAGTCAGTATAAGGTGGCCTTTGCAAATCCACTATAAGAATAGATTTTTGCGGTTTATCCAATATTCCGAAGAAGCAAGAGCTCCAATAACCTGTAATGAGAAGAATCTAAACAAAAGTAGATCTTCTCTTCAGAGGAGATAGCATTTTTTTGGGGTAGATCTGTTCATGAGGCATGTAGGTGAAGTGAAACGGCCTCGCTCAATACCTTTCCCTCTTCTTACTTAATCTACTTGATCTACTTGATCTACTTGATCTACTTGACGAACTTTACTCAACCGATACGGTAAGCAATGTTCGCATTTAGATGAAGAGTGAATAAAAGCAAAAAAAGGACTTTGAAATAAAATCCTAACACATATATTTATGCATTGTTTTATACTACAGCCCAAAAAGAACCATCGATACGTTCACCCACCTAATGTCAGGGTTCTTATATCTACCTAATGTATTAAGTGAGATCTTCTAGTGAAACTAGTCTGGCTTTCCAACACTTAGGTGGGAAAGCCGGTCATTATATAGTCGGAGCTGACAATGGGTCAGCTAACTACAATGGTAGTTTTGAGTGCAAATCCCCTGTGTAATTCCATAATACAGGTTGTAGATTCGTTGTCCGATCATTACTACCGCAGGTTCTCATTGTAAGGCAGTTGATGGCAACTTGCCTAAATGGGACACCTCGCACCTAAGATGTCTTGCACAATAGGCACTACTAAGACGCAGTTTCGAGTGCGCTCGTCTACTTAAATAATCAACTTAGTGAGCTCTCTCAATCTCTCTCAATCTCTTTCGATCTCTCTCAATCTCTCTCCCTTCATCTCCCTTCATCTCCTCTCCACAATTTTCCTTTGCCATTCGTTTTGCCCCAAAAAAGGTTCAAATGCATCTTTTAGCTCTTTTTCACTATTTTCATCCTTTGTCATCCTTTGTTATCCTTTTTCATCCTGTTGTTTCCCCTTGATTTATAACTTCCTCTCCTTTTAGCCCACACCCTGCAGCCTACCATTGTCGTTTTCGCACCCACCCCAGCATTTGCACCCGACGCCCTCTTGCAGTGCAAATCCTCGCTTTCTTGTGCTTTTCTTCTTTTGTTCAAATAACCCTATATATCTGGCTTTTCTTCTTGCTCAGCGTGTACACTAAGCTTGCGGAAGGTACGTATCAAAAACGACACAGTTGAGCTGAATTCAATCTTGAAACTCAGTCGTGAAATTCAAGAAGTTTGTTTTTGTTCCGGCTTCAGTTGAGTAACTTTGCTGCCAGTTAATCCTTTTCTTTGTTTCGAACCGATCTTGCTTCCTTGCGTTCTTTGAAACTGTTAAATATATCTTGAAACACTTCCTTCTCTCATCGTTTATATACATTATTACTCCCATGGGTTACGTTTCAGCGGTGTACTTTTCCAGCTGGTCGATCTACCAGTCGAACCACTTTGTGCACCAGTTACAGTCCCGCCTGTTGACCCACGTTTTCTATGCCTTCATCAAAATTTGCCCCCACACAGGCGGCTGTTACCTAGCGGATCCGTGGGCTGATGTACAAATGCCCATGTTCTCTGGCCTTAAAGGTTCTTTGGCCGTATTAAAGGCCATGAAAGAGAGGCAACGTAACATGAAGACCATTATGTCCATAGGCGGATGGGGAGCGGAAAACGAATTCCGCCAGATGATGAGAACCCCGGAAACTTTGGCGGAGTTTGTGAGAACGGCCATGGATCTTGTAAAAGAGCACAAATTTGATGGCGTAGATGTGGACTGGGAGTTTGTCCGCAACAACGACGAGGCAGTGAGGTTGGTTCACCTCCTTGCCCGCATTCGAGAGGGCTTACAGGAGATCTATGACTTTCCTATCCTAACAGCGGCCATGCCAGCAGCTGACGAGCATATTGATAAGCTTCTTGTCAAGGATATGTGCTTTTATTTGACGTTTATGAATGTGATGTGCTACGACTTTTGTGGCGAGGGCTGGTCTGAGCGTACGGGCTACCATCTGAATCTATACGGCTCAAACGGCGACAATAAGCTTTGTGCCGATCGGGTAATCTCCAAATATATCTCTTTGGGGGTGCCTCCTAACCAGATTGTACTAGGAATGCCCATGTACGGTCGTACGTTCAAACATCCCAAGGCAATACATCCAGGTACACCTTTCGAACGCAGGCCTACATCATCCGAAGACACGATTGACTTCCGCAATATCGACCGATCTTTGGAGATATTTGACGAGCGGCGAGTAGCGGCATACGTGTACGACGAAAAAAACGATTTGCTTATCACCTACGACAGTCCCCGATGCGTAGCTATAAAGGCACATTATGTGAAAGAGAAGGGTCTCAGAGGAGGCTTTTTCTGGGACTCCAAGGGCGATTCAGACTTGAGCGAGTTGCTATCTACGTTTGTTGGGGAGCTCAACGGCGAGCTTGAGTGGCAGGAAAACAATCTTTAAGCGAAAGCTTGGCATTCTAGTGGGCATCGAGTGCCGTGGCCCATTCTTGGCCTGAATATGTATCATGACAAGTATATTTCCAGTGTTGCGGGATCGAGAAGTAAACACGCAGGTGGCTGGTTATATGATGGAGTCCATTCTAGCGAAGACGCCCAAAACCCCGGCAATTAGCTCGAGCTTCAATTCGCTCGAGTCTTGGATCTCCTTGTCCACCTCCTCTGCCAAATTACTAGCTATGCCCAAGGGGCTCAGCAGGCCCTTGGTGCCGAAGGGGTACTCACTGTAATCGTTCAACAATTCATCGGCACGTGCAAATGCCTGGTCCCTGGTATCGTAATTAAGTGACAACAACACGTTCTCCAAAACATTGGCAGCGTACGCGCCGCAGATCAAGGCAATCGTCCTGAGGTGCCTGTAAGACGTGTCGGCGGCAAACTGATCGTTGCTCAACGAGTCCAAATCGACGGTTCTTTGCGTCAACACATTCAACACGCGGTTGCGGATGTTTTCCTTGGACATCTTATCGGCAACAGGGTGCGTGGCCATATCGAACAAAAAGAAGTTCTTTCTCTCGGTCCGCAAGA
The DNA here is from genome assembly GCA_030582695.1 of [Candida] golubevii. Taxonomy (NCBI): domain Eukaryota; kingdom Fungi; phylum Ascomycota; class Pichiomycetes; order Serinales; family Metschnikowiaceae; genus Metschnikowia; species [Candida] golubevii. The sequence goes on along the minus strand of JAJMGV010000022.1, from coordinate 16,233 downwards.
TTCCCTTGTCTACTAAGCCCTTGGCCAATCTCTCTCTCACCTGCTTCAACTGATAATTGATCTTCATCAAGTTCCATGTTTCGCCCGAAAGCAAGTCAACCCAGTTTGACACGGACAAATGGCCCTCGTCGTTCTTCATGATCTTCAACGCCTCGTCTAGCAACACCTCGCCCGTGGGCTCGGTATTCAGAACCTCCACTAAACGGTCACACAAATCAAAACGGCGTCTCGCAGGGTCATTCACCAACGAGATCTTGCCCCGGAATGCCAACTCCAATAGAATACACCCACGGAGCGCATACGAAATATTGTCGTTCCAGAAGGACAAGTACCCTTCCTTATCCTTGAGGCCCATAAGCAACACTTCCTCCATCAAGGTCAAAAACGGGATTTTGACCGTATCGTCGTGGCCAATGTCACGCTTGTCGATACCCACCAAATGGCCTCTGTCACTAACATAGCTTTCGTCATCGTACGAGCCCGAACTTGGCCCCTTAGAAGCCGAATTTGAGTTCAGGGCTTGTTTTGCTCCCCTTCGTTTCTGTAAGACCGACGTGGACATAGAAAAGCGTGAGAGTTAGAGGTTTCCGTGGCTTCTACAAGCAAACAATAACAATAAGAGGAAAACAACAAGAGACCGTTTTTTAAAGAAAGATGCCAATAGTCTAGTTGGATGAGGCAGATATTGTTGTGTCGCAACCAGAAGTCTTTTGATTTTCGCCTATTTTAGAATGTGGTGGTGGAGAGCTTCTTCTTCCACATGTCGCGGGTTTTTCTCCCGCCGCACGACGGGGCCCGGGCCATGAAACGTGACATTACTGTTCGCCGGTGCGGTCCAAGTGGTGGGTGTGTGTAGCGTTCACTGTTCAGCTGCGCGTTTCTGGGCGCCAAGGTTAGCGAGGTGGTGTTTGGTGTACGGGTGTGGGATAGGAAAAGGATAGGCGTTAATGGAAGACAAGAAAAAAAAAAAGACAACGAAGCCAGGGAATACAATGGGAGAAGAGATGCTCGCTAAGAAAAAGAGGGAAAATGTTGTCGATCAGGTGTGTTGTCCTTTTCCATTTTTTTTTTATTTAATTATTTTTATTTAATCTTTTTATCTTTTTGTAGCCGCTTCACACTTCTTATTTTCATTGCATTTGCCTTATTCCTCTCGTATTCTTAAGTATTCATCATTCCATGACTCTTTCCCTTAACTCTGCTTTATTACAGGAACTGCGGAAACACCGGGATAAGAATCACACGTGTGCGTCGCGAGCGTATCACCGGAGATCAATACCACCAATTCTTTCAGAAAATAAACAGGTTTGCTCCAGGTTTCTCATATTAAGTGACTTTCTCGCGCTTCCTGTACTATAAGGATAAATACGAATTTTGCTACATTTGCCCGACAAGGGTTAGAAAAAGAATGAGGGAATCAGAAGGATCAAGAGACCGGCCGTGGAAGACTTGGCTTGAAGATTGAAATCTTCATCAGTCCAGCCAAGAGAGAGAAGAAGTTGTTAACTTTGTTATTTACTTTCAAACACTTCTTGTGACTGGATCATAGAGAGTAGAGATATACTTGACTATCCTATGAATATGGCTAGATCCTAGGGTGGTTCGGCTTCCAATTGTCATGAGCAAACGGTGAAGTTTTATGGGTTTTGGAATGGGAAATTCTTGCCCTTAGTAAAACGAGCGGAAATGAGAAAATACCAAAAAAAAAAAAAGAAAAACGATGCTCAACATCTCTGTTGGTTCTGGCTTTCACGAGTTAATTGCGCGTCTGCCGTTGGCTGCAAATTGTGGCGCGACCTTGAACGTCGACGGTGCTCTACTACTGTACCTCCAATGCGAGTTCCCGATTTTCACTTCGGTATTTCTTCGACTTGGAAGATAAGTAAATTTTTCAAAAAGTGCTGAGAGTCTTACAAATACGCCAGACATCTGCTATCCTCTTTTTTGATTGATTTATTCAAAGCGTGTGCAGACAAAACTTGCCTGAGAGTAATATATGTTGTGATACTCGGGCATTCACTCAATACTCGATATACTTTCAAATCTTTCAGTTTAGCAGAATGTATAGAAGGTATCGCTATGTAAATGATCCGTATGTGAGAACAAATCTTCTGAATGCTGGTTCTATGAAAACACTGCCTCCAGTCCTCCAGTATTGATGGAAGAATGAAGATAATTAGCGTCCAGATGCCCAGAGGGAACAGTTGGGACACTGTGGACACTGTGCTGGTTTTAAGGAGACGACGATTTTGTTGCTTTGTCGAGCTTTGCTCGAGTCATTCACGGACTAAATTCGCAAGCCAACCTTAGAAAAGAAAGAGCCTCTAATGGGTAGTCAAGGAAACGGCCCCAAAAGATGTATTGAAAATAACAAAAATGTGTAAATAAGCAAAGAGACCCTTCTTTGGTTTCTCAATCCCCAGGACATTTCCCAGTAGACGTTTAAGATATAAAATACTTCTTGATAATTGCCGTGCCGTGACTTTTGGCTAGTCCTGCTAAAGCCGGCGCGCCTGCACCATGGACCTGAGCCGGCCTGGACGGAACCGGACCTCAATACACTAGGAATGTACATGTGCACTCCCGGCACCCCAGGGCCCAGTGTGCATTTCACCAAAACAGACAAAGTCAAACAAATCGTTTTTGCACGAACTTTGCAAGACACTAAAGACAAAAGCCAACCTTGCTTTCTTTACAAACACAAGCTTATCCGCGGTACAAAGCCCCTTGCAAAAGGCGTGTTTTATGGCCGTTTCTCGCATGCCCTAACCATAAATTAGCGTGTTTCTCTGCCTGCTTCCTATCTAGCCAGAGAACTCTTCCAGTGCCATCTTCACAATGACCACCGCCGCCAGAAACGTCTCCTTGGACGGATATCCGCTCCCGAAGGAGCCAACGGCACAGCCGGAGTCCGCGCCAGACCCAAAAATCGACGATTTTGTGTCGTTTCCCACACTACCGGACCCGCAGGTGGTGGCCAACCGTTCGCTTTCCACAATTATCACGAAAACGCTACGGAAGGTCACAAACAACGCCTCGAATTTGGTTCACAACTACACTTCTGCAAATAGTGTCGTTACACAAAGTGCCCTGGACATGTTAGACACGCAGTCGTTAGTGTCACATGGAGATAGGAGCGATTCCACGGCAGAGGCAGCTGCTGGGTCTTCCAACGACACCGGCTCGACGATTTTGCCGCCGAAAAGCTCGGCAAACGTACAGCCAAAACCACCGGCCAAATTGCAGCCAAAAAGCCTCCCAAAGAGCCACGCAAAGGGTGCTCATTCCGAGATCGCCGACTCACCGATAGCTTTGCCAGCGCTTACTTTGATGCCCCTGTCAACGGCGCCACCTCTAGTCACGACATCCACGGGCCAGGAAACTGCAAGAATGAGCGTGGTTTCTGAGTCTCACCCCAGAATCCCCAGTGGGTCTCATTCCACAGATAATATACACCAACCACGTGTTACTTCAGACAACCATTTCCTCAAATTATCCACTTCTAGCGTTTCCAAGACTCCTGTGGCCCTAGTGAGCACACATGATGTGACGGTGACTCCAAGTGACCCAGCGTCGACCTTGGACTCTACCTCACACTCTTCATTACGGTTTACGCCCGGAGAAACTACACAAGAACCCACCCGGGCCGGCCGTGACGACCCCAGAAACGCTTCCACAGCGAAAACGCTTCAAAACCGAATCCTGTCCATCTTCAATAACCTCCCGAACGACATTGAGGTTTCAGATGACGACTCCGCCTCTGATATAGATACAGAGGATCACGAGACCTCGGCACCCTCTCTTGGGAATGCTGATTCTGGTGGAATGGCGCTTTTAAGTGAACAAAGGCCTCAAAACCCTTCTATCCAACGGTCCCATGCGCCGAGACAAGGGATAGTTCTGAGAAAGACCAGTCTGAAAACAAAGAAGAGTCTTTCCAGAAAGACATCCACCCACTTTCCGGCGGCAATCATCGACGGTGCCAAATCCATGATCCACGCGAATATAACCGGTACCGGATCGTCCACATCTTCTGTTCTCAAATCGGTCAAAGGCATGAAACCCAAGAAAAAGAAGCACCGGCCTCACCGTCTCTCCAACAACCCGCTTAAAAACGGGGGCATCCCCAAAAAGTACTGGATGGACGACGCTTTTGTGGCAGACTGCCTAAACTGCTTCAAGCAGTTCACTGCCTTTAGGAGAAAGCACCATTGTCGGTTCTGTGGGCAGATTTTCTGTGCTGATTGTACGTTGTTCATCTCTTACACGCAATACAAAGAGCAGAGACACGGGAAAGTGAGCACTAAGGATGCTAAGGCGTTCAAGGATAAGCTCCGTGTGTGCAAGCCTTGCTTTAGTGATGTGGTAGTGTACTTGAGTGACGAGTCACTGAGTGCTTCATCGGGCGAAGAAGAGCATGGCCAAATATCAGATGTCCACACCACAGATGGGAACAGTTCTGTGGCTGATGATAGCGATACACCAGTATCGGGGATCACTGAGAATATTGCCACCAGGCTCCGTTCTTACTCTGCAAGTTCTACCAGAAGCAGTCTACATGCTAATCTGACCATTCTGAAGCTAAACAGAACCCCGGTATTCAACCAGCGAGACAGTCCGGTGTTGCAGAATTCGTCGCCGTTCTCGGAGTCCAATCAAAGAAGCCCAGAGATTTCACACAGACATCCGCCACAAATGGCCATACCCACTAGAAGAGCCGGGGAATCGGTGGAAATTGCAATTCCCTCGGGGTCCTTCACTCAAAACTCCTCGCTCAATTCCCACCAGACTTTAAGGTCTTCTGGCCATGGCATGCTGTCGCTCAATGCCGCCAATAACGAATCTCCAGATGCTTCCAACTGGTACAGAAACTTCCCACGCCGCTCGGCCTCTGTGAGCTCTGATGTGGGAAACATGAAGAGCCTTAGCGACATCAGCTCGTTCTACAAGTCGATGATAAACGGCAAATACTCGAAAGTGCCCACGAAACCTAAACTCGACTTCTCGAAACGAGCACAAAATATCATTGCACAAAGCCAGGATTTGGTGGCCGATCAAGAGGAAGATGCCGAGAGTGAAAATGAAGACGAAAAGGTCATGTCGTTGTACACGTCGTTGAACCATATGGCAGCCACTTCGAACATGCCTACAAGGCCACTAAACCATATCACTTCTTCGATGACAGGCGTACCAACACTCCTTGAATTCCCCGGGATCGAAGGAAAGTACGGCCCGGCCAACCTTAGCCAGTCTGATGCCATGACACGTTTCGAGTTCAAGCCCATTGACTCTGTGAATAATGCGTCGGTGACGGAAACAAAACAACGATCAAATTTCCGGTCCAATGAACGTGCAAAAGCTTCCATGCAACGGATCAAGGATCGAAGAAAGAAACCGTACAAAAAGACCCGCGGCGGGGTTCTGATGATTCCAACAATCAAGCCCCATTCGACTGCCGACATTACGGGGCCTCCAGTATTCTTTAGTCCTAGTGTTACACCTGTTCCTAGATTGGCTGAGTCTACTCCTACAGCAGAAGAGGTGCCTGGAATGCGTCGGAACTCAACGCCCCATGCAAAGCTGACGCCCAACTTATCGGAATTCACAATGAGTTCCTATAAGGGGAAGCCGGACTTACAGAGCCCACAAGAAAGTGTGGATGCCGAGGCGTTCCAAGGCGATACCATTTTATCTGCGCATGATGAAAGTTGTCAGAGCCTACCGGCCTCTTCTCTCGAAGGTGCTTTTGATCTGAGACTCAAGCACATGATAAGACAGTGCCTCGAAGACTGTGACATCAAGAAAAAGATGGAGCAAGATCGATGGGTCGAGGTATTGCTGAAGACTTTCGCCAGTATCAACCGTATCAAGGTCATTGACACCTTGGACGTGAAGCAATACATCAAAATCAAGAAGATTCTAGGCGGCAGATTGGAAGATACCGCTGTTTTCGAAGGACTTTTCATCACAAAGGACGTGGACTCTAAGAAAATGGCGTCATCCATACACAAGCCGAAAATCGCCCTTCTAGTGTTTCCTCTTGAGTACTTGAAACATAAGGAGCAATTCATCAGTTTGCGAGTCGTGAACTCCCAACAATCTGTTTACATCTCGAACTTGGTGTCGAGATTGATCTCCTTGGAGCCAGATATAGTTCTAGTGGGTGACACAGTTTGTGGACTAGCAGAACGGCTTTTGGAAGAGGCCAATATCACCGTGATATCAAACGTGAAACCCCAGGTGATTGAGAGAATATCACGCTACACCAAAGCAGACATCTTCCAGTCTGTGAATGACCTCTTCTTCAAAAAGGGTTCGCTCGGCAAATGTGAACAATTTGAAGTGAAAAAGTTCATCTACGCAGATCTGATCAAGACATACGCCTTCTTCACGGGCAGCGAAATGGAATCGGGGTTCACTGTTTGTTTGCGGGGAGGCGACGAAGAGTACTTGAGTAGCGTGAAATACGCCTCGGAGACGTTGATACCAGGGGCGTTCAACTCCCGTTTTGAGCTCAGTTTCTTTAAGGATTTCTCGCTTACTTTTCAAAAAGTGCAGCCCGACGAAAACGCTGCTGCTTTAAAGAACCTTGAGACGCTTTTACACCTGGATGTGGAAGATCCGGGCGACCCGAAGAATATGTGCATTTCTTCAATGGAACGTTTTGGTGTGTTTAACTACGTCAAGTTATTTTACGAAAGACTCTTGAGTTTCTCGCCTTCTGTGATCTATCCTCTCCCCATGACTTTGGCCAATGTCACCAGAACTTTTGAAACGTTTGTGCACTACTACGATCTTGACAAAGAGATTCAAGGATTGACTGAGTCTGACGAAATCAACCCACAAATGTTGAGCAGGCTAAATTTCGATTACAACTTGGACCGCTTCTGTGGAAAGTCCGATATCTTGACCTACTTGAAATTCGTTAGCACGGAAGCGGTACATCACCATCAGAGAAAGTTCAATTTCAGGTTGAGGATGTGGTCCAACAGCATGAAAAACTCGATTTACCAGCTTTACCCGATCTTTCATAAAAGCATCCATTTTCTCCACTCCCGTGTTTCCATTACCCACGCTACTCCTTGTTATGGACCTGTGGTGGTGGTAGTGGATTATTATTCGGACAACGATAAGTGCCTTGGGACATTTCTCGATCAAACTTTGCAAGAATCTGGAAAGGTATGTGAAGAATGTGGAGATCTTTTGGTGAACCATTACAAAACCTATGTTCACGGGAATTATAAGATTGATTTGATCGTGGAGAGAATTGACGATAATCAGATTCTGGAGCAGTACAAGGATACAAACCAGCGAATTATGTGGAGCTACTGCCCAGAATGTAACAAATCTTCCCCGATAGCTACAATGAGCGATGAAACGTACTTTCTATCACTTGGGAAGTTCTTTGAGCTCAACTTCTGGTCTCGGCACACGTGGCATCAAAACCATTGCGAACATGATTTCTTCAAAAGCCAGGTGAAATATTTCGGGATTCGAGGGTACTTTATTCGAATCGAGATCTCCGATATTGTCACCTACGAGGTTGTTGTGCCTCGGAAGAAACTCGAGTTTGTTGCTTCTTTGAACCTCGAGCTGAAGCTAGAAACGTTGAAAACTATCCAAGAGAGCTCAACGAAGTTTTTCCAGAGCATACTAAACCGACTCAATCGAATAAAGGTGGACACGTTCGAGAAAGCCGAAGCTGGACGCCAGCGAATCGAAGAGCTTAAGAAAAAAGTTCATAAAGACAAGGACTTCATCGCTACCAAGACACTTCTGATCTATGAATCAACCAAGCCCACGAATTTCATGTCTCTTAATGTAATTCAACGCGACATACAAGAAATGGGGGTCTCGTGGGATAAGGAATTCAATGATTTCGAGAAACAGTTCCTTCCGACTGAAAACGAGATCACCAAAATCACCCAGTTTCATTTGCGAAACTTCTTGATGGACAAGTTGGATATTGAGTTGAAGAAAGATACTAAACTGGAGACCCCGGAGACTGACAATGCTACTGAAACCTCCAAGAGCTCTTCTGATGCCGAAAGTGTGAAATCGCCTCATTTTTCTGTCTACGAAAACCAACGAAATTTGGGGAGTTTGGCAGGGGACGATCTTTTTACAATCGGATCGAGACGCATTCCTCTGACAATAATCGAGGATAAGATCATGAAGATCCGCCAGTCGTTTGAAGAGGACCTGAACAAGCACATGATGAGATCGCCTGCAAGATCTAAATCAGATACTGACATTGAAATTGTGTCTCCCGAATCTGCCGCAGGCTCTCAACCGCCAAAACGGGTTCAGGATTTAACAAACTACTTCAACCAAATGACGCTTGAGTTTCAAAAACAGCGTGAGGCTGTTCTTGAGCGACAGTCCAGCAAGTTCAAGGCAGTGCCGGTGGTCAAATCTCAGCCTATAGTAGAGATCTACGACAACATAGAGGACGTTGTTGACGTGGATCACCGAGCTGGAGCTTCGATGAAAGTGCTGTTGAATCCGCAAAAGAGCAACGAATCGCAGCGTGCAAAGGAAGAAAGTACTATTAGATCTTCCGAAGATCTCGAGTTGCGACATGCTCAGGAAACAATAGAAATGTCCTCAAATCCAACAAAGGCTTCCAAGGACGAGAACAAAGCCAGAATCGAAATCCCACAACCCGAGAAAAACTCTTTGTTAAAGTCGCTCTCCAATTTCTGGGCAGATCGATCGGCGACGCTTTGGGAGCCCTTGGAATACCCGTTGGATTTCACAGAACATACATTTGTGGATTCGGAAGTGATTGTTCGTGAAGACGAGCCATGTTCGCTTGTGGCGTTCTGTCTTTCTACTGGAGATTACAAGCAAAAGATCGCTGGGATGGGGTCAAATGAGAACGACGTGAATGATGACAAGGAAAGTGAGACGTTGGAGATGAACGAGCAGTTCAAGAAAAAAAGTGAACACTTTGCTAAGTTGGAGCGCAAGTTCAAGAAGAGAACCGAACAGCTCAAAAACGACAACAGTGGCTTGGAGATTGTCATGAACAAGACCAAGTCAAACCATTTGAAGTATCAGTTTGTTGACGGAAGTACCGAGATGTCGTGCAAGATTTTCTACAGTGAACAGTTCGATGCACTTCGGAAGGCGTGTGGGGTAGATGATTCGTTCATTCAAAGCTTGTCCCGGTGCGTGAAGTGGGACACCAAAGGAGGCAAAAGTGGCTCCAACTTCCTTAAGACTTTGGACAATCGATACATCATCAAGGAGCTCTCGAAATCCGAGCTTGAGTCGTTTGTTTCCATCGCTCCCTTCTACTTCAAGTACATTTCACAGTCAACCTTCAACACGTTGACGACGGCTCTCGCCAAGATCTTTGGGTTTTATCAGGTTGAGTTCAAGAACTCGGCAAATGGAAAAGTGTTCCGGATGGACTTTTTGATCATGGAGAACTTGTTCTACAACCGCAAGACGACGCGTATTTTTGACTTGAAGGGCTCCATGAGAAACAGACATGTCAAGCAAACAGGGAAAGAAAACGAGGTCTTGCTCGACGAAAACATGATTGAGTATATCTACGAAAGCCCTGTTTTCGTCAAGGAGCAACTGAAAAAGCTTCTCCGTGGGTCGTTGTTCAACGATACCTCCTTTTTATCGGCCATGGACGTCATGGATTACTCTCTCGTGATTGGAATCGACGATGGTTCTGGGAAGCTTTACGTGGGAATTATCGACTGGTTGCGCACTTTCACGTGGGATAAGAAGGTGGAGAATTGGGTCAAGGGCAAGAGTTTGGTGGGGAAAAAGGGCAAAGATCCTACAATCGTGACTCCAAAACAGTACCGGACGCGTTTCAGGGAGGCCATGGACCGGTATATTTTGGAGGTTCCGGACATATGGTACGAGGGATCAAACTAGAGAAGAGTAAGGGGAAGAATTGATTGTGAAATTCTTCGTGAGTATGGAAATCGGCGATTGCGGAAATTGTCTTGATTGTTGGCGCGATTCGGCATAACTCTGTTGACAGTGCGGCTATGCCTTCTGTTCAGGGCGCTCTCAATCGGGCAACCAGCGGCTTAAAGACGACTACGAGAGAAAGTGATACAATCAAGATAACGAAAAACAAGAAGAAAAAAGAGAAGAAGAGAAAAAGAGAAAGATCCCAAAACAACGAAACTGGCAATATTCGCATTTTGCATTTTGATGACTATTCCTTCTTGGCCACACTGAAGCTTTCCTGATCTGTTAATTGCCCTTTCCTGGCAAGCCCCTATTCGTCTCAATTCAGATAATGCACGGTGCACCCACGCCCCCGGGCTGTGTACAGGACCCGCGCTTATATGCCGGCTGCGACGAAGCCTTGCTCCAGAACGCGCGTCTTCGTGCTGGGGTTTCGGCCGCCTGCATTGACGTGTTTTTATTACGCCTGGCATTCTGTTATGCTCACCATTCCCAGGTGCAACTTCAGTCGCTACGTCTTTTTTTTTTTCCTTCATCATTTTAAACCACACATTCATTCCATAGCTCTGCAGGCCGCTCGCTCTTTTTGGTCGAAGCATATCATTCGGTGCTTTTTTTCTGTCGGAACATATTGGGAAAAAAACCCCGACCTGGTGCCTTGGGTACATTTATCTCGACCTGTTGCGTGATCTCTGTTTTTGACTTGTTCTTTCTTCATTGAGCTCCAGTTATCTTGTCTTTTGCACATTTAATTTTGCCGCTCACTACTACGACTGTGACTGTTGGCCTCGCTCACTATCACGAGCTTTAGATCTTTCGTTGTAATTCTCAGCAAATTGAGTTTTCCTGGCAAGATCGCCTTCGTTTTCTTTTCTTCTTTTCTCCTCTGGGATTCCCTCTTAGACTCCCATAATGAGGCACGTGGTCCTCACCTCCGTCTCGAGCGTTTTGCTCGTGGTGGCATTGGTCTTTTTGATCTTGGCCACCGTTTCCACCCCTGTCGCTACAAGCTTAAAGCTAGCATCAAACCTGTCATATTCGTATGGCATTTTTGGGTTTTGTCAAGACTCGGATTGCTCTTCTGCTACTTATCCGGTGCTGTTTGGATCCACCGATAGCGGCGCCGACTGGCTTTTTGGAGAAGGCACGAGAAACACGTTGGCAAAAACCTTCGTCGTTGCTCCGATTGCTGCAGGATTGACGTTCTTAGCACTTGTTTTCACGTTGCTTTCGTTGTGCCTAACCGCAAGCGCGGTGAAGATCCTCTCGCTTGTCTTCACCGTGGTTGCGTTTTTTGCCTCGGCGCTTATTGCCGTGATGGTGATTTTAGTGTTTCATCCGCACGTGGAGTGGCTCGGGTGGCTTCTTGTTGCGTCTGCCGCTTGTTGTCTTATCGTTGTGCCGCTTCTGCTCTTTTCTATCACTGTTCGAGAGGAAGACGAGACGGATTCCGATACTGAGGCCGGCCAGGGGCTCAAGTTTGGTGATATTTCCAGAATGGATAGCCATACGGTGTACTCGCAAAACTCGTTTAAAGACATCAAAGTACAGCCACAACCAGCGACCAGTTTCAACCAAACCCCCGCAGTACACACGTTCAACTACCGCGGGGCCAGTACAAACAAGTACTCCAACCAGGCGGATATTCTGAACAATAGTCTACTGGATTCTACCCCTAAAATGGCCAATGATATGACTGCACCTCGCCCCAATATGGCCGGTGTTTCCAACGGGGCCACCTCGTATGCCGCTGGCCACAGCAACTACAAAGGATTGAGCCTCCAAAACGGGCCCAGCACGCCAATTGCGTCGACACGGCAATTCGCTCCAAATTACGTGCCTAGTGAAGGCACAGCTGCCACTATGGAGCAGCTGGCAACCAGAGCACCGTATCCACTGCAAGATAGCACATCGTCCATCTATGACCTGCGAAATTACGGCGTGTTTGACCATCACCCTAGCGTCGAGGGTCATCAGCCATTCACCGAACTAGAGGAGTCGGATTTGGTGGAGAAAAACTCGTTGTCGCTGGACTTGCCCTTGGATTCCGATGGCGAGTCCGATTTCACCAGCGTGTCGCAAAGACCGCCGAACGAGATGTATGCCACGCCACAAGTGCAACAGTCACATCCACATTATCAGCAACACCAGCAACACCAATACCAACAAAACTACCATCCAGGCATGCAGTACCAAGCAATGCCTCTGCCACCGGGCGCGTACACGCAAAGGCCTCCTGAGAACTTCGCGGGCTCGCCGGTCCAGAGCCATGGCCAGAATCCAAACCAAGGGTATGGTCCTCCGGGCCAGTATGACAGGTACCAGCCCCAGTTCCAGCGCCAGATGAACCGGCCCACGGTGTCGGACAACGCACTTAACAATAATCCTGACTTTGCCATTGGCGTTGCCGGGCGAAGAAAGCAGATGGGCAGGCCTGGCGTGCCCATGCAAAGACCTAATGGCGGTGTTAATAGTTTTGGAGCCAGGAGCGGGCAGCGGGACGGTCCGTACGGCAACATGTGATGGCGTTGAATGGGAAATGTATATGAACGGAAATATGAATAGAAGAGAGGTGTTTGATTACTGGTTATGGGGTCTGGGGTCTTTTAGACCACTTGGAGTTGGTTCTCTCGCTGGTTGTATGACGAGGTGAGAGGAAGAAGGAGGCAGCCAGGCCTGGGGAAGGGAAGTCTGGGGTAGTCTGGGGCGGTCTGGCTCGTCCGGGGCTTGTTATCAAGCATGTGAAGAGCTATATTGCACCACATTGCACCACTTTGCCATACTGCCATCGGCTCCAGGGTTTTCCTTCGGATACTCTCCCGGATCTTAAGAAAAGCGTGAGACCGAGGGATTATCTACCTCCATTTGAGCTCTGGTAATCTCTTCCCTCAGAATTATAAGGCCAATCTTGACCCTCCCGCGTTTTGTCTATCTCCAGTCGGAGATTGATCAGCTATCTCTTAAATTAAACCACTTTTGGGATTCCTGGTTCCACTCCCATGGGAGCAGTCACTTTTATAATTCGTTTCACGTGCTTTTCAGTTGGGAGTCCCTATGAGAAAGCTCTTCTGGAAAAGTACTTAGCTGATCGGCCTCTTCTGTGTATTCTCTAAAACGACCAGTCTTACATTTCGAATGAATACAATTTGAAGTGAATACACGAGAGATATCGCATTCTGTATCGAAGTCAACTGTCGTTGTTGTTGTTCTTGTTTTGGACATATATACTCCTGTTTCTTTCAAAGTCAATCATCGATTGCCCGCTTTGTTACCTCGCTGCTCCCATTCTACATCGTTCTAAATGCTAGGCAGTGTTCTCGCTTTTCACTCAGTTAGTTCCTCTATTCGGCAGACATACTATTTGTTCTTGTGGTCTCCGTGTTCATGTAGACATATAAGTTTTTACTGAACCGATCGATTTGATTCTTTTAGGACGGTCTCTATCTTTGGTTGAAATAAAGACACACCACGATATCGTATTCCAATGTGGCTATGTACTTGATTAGAGCTTTTTCACGAAGTGCTTTCTGCTAACCTAACTTATTATTTAAGTATCATTCCACTACCACTCTACCCTTCTTAATTAGTATCTTAAGCCGATACTACATCAAAGAAATACAAGGCGTCTTCCCCTTCCCGTATTTCGTCTCGATTATTTCCTTTCGTTCATTCCACGTATTAATCTCTTCATACTTGTGCTATTACTGGAGCTAGTAAGTGATATCTTTAGGACCTGCTGCGAGTATCAGTACATACATGGTAAAAGACATAAATTTCGTGATTTTTCTTAAACATTCTCGAGGCTCCAACCTATTTTGGTCATCGACCCCAAGATACCTTGACAAATAATTCTGTGGATGTGGTCTTTGTCGAGCAAAGGTATAAGCCGTAAGTCTTACCACTGAATGCGCGGTAGGAGCTAATAAGTTATGTATTTAAATCGCATGCTATTATTTTCCAGCCCGCTAAACTTTCTGTCCTCGATATCTTCAGCGATGCCAGTACGGTGAATCCATTAGCCATCTTTAGTTTTGGTCTGACTCAGAAACTGGCTCAGAAACATAAACAGACTCGAGAACAGAGTCCATACGAGTCAACCTCATCTTTGAGTCGCTGTAAAGAATAGGATATCCAGAAAGATCATGAAGATCATTGAGCATGAAATAGAACGGGCCCAACTGAGAAGAAAAGTCTTCCCCCACTTGGATAAAACATCCTTGACTTTCGACACATATCGTTGACGCCAGTTGTATTTGCCCCTTGTCACTTTTCCGTCTCGCCTTTCCTTCTCAGTTTCCAGTTATCCTGCCCCGTCTCAACACTAATCTCATCTATCCCACAAAAACCACTAGGAATCCAACAAAAAGCTCTTAACTGGGAATTTCAACCCCGCCTTTTTGTCCGTCCTTTTGTCCCCCCCTTTTCGCCTTCCTTCTGACCCTCCTTTTGTGGAACCGGACGCAGATCTGGGTTAGCTGCCGCCAGCGGTTTCTCCACTACAGTGGTAGATTTGCCCGAAGGCCGCACAACCACTATAAGAAAGAGCGCCAACACCACAAGACAGAGCAAAAAAATGATTTTGCATTTGGTGGTGCGTTTTTGGTACCCCTGAGCCTTAATTAACTCTTTATCGGAAGATTTGAGGTCCTCCACGGCCCGCGAGAGGTTGTAATCGATCCGGTCCAACATGCTGCCCTGATCCACCACTAAAGTCTCCATTTCCTTGAAAATAGTGGAGATTTCCAAGATGCCCATGGCCAACTTGGAGATTTCCCGCTCACGGGACGCCAAAATCTGCGAATTGGGGTCGCGCTGCATCTGTTGTTGGGCCTGTTGCAACGCCTGTTTTGAGTAGTTTTCGATATCTCGCGAATCCTCTTCTTCAAGGAGCGCCAGTTTATTTGACCCACTTGCCAAGAGCTGGGCAGTGTCATCATCATCGTCGTCATCCTTTAAAAACTTGATATAGTTGTTTTGCAAGTTGCGGAATACAAGCAGCGAGTCCTGGATCTTGAGAGCATACGTTTTCTTATAGTTCTCAATAATGGCAAGCTCATTTCGGGAATACTCAAGCTGGAGCCGCCCGTGGTTTTTCTGGATAAACTCAAACTTCTTAATGAGCACATAGCACGCCTCAAACATCTTGGTGAGGGTGTAGTTGAGGTCGTCGATGGAGTCTTCAAGACTTTTTTTTTCCGAGTCTCGCGTGATAAGTAGCCGTTTATAAAGCGAGCTAAGCTCGTTGGTTTTCTGCCGAATTGCCTGGAGATTGGTATCTAGCGAGCTCAGGATCTGGAAGATCGACGGCGCAAGCGGTTTCATCTCGATATCCTCGCCGTCTGCCGCCGATTGTTTGTCTTTATAAGGCTTTCTGGATGAGGGTCTCCGGGCCGACATAAGACCCTCTTCTTGTTCGGCCAACGACACAAAACGCGCATCTGCAGCCTTGGATGCGCGTGGTGTGGTCCTTCTGTATGAGAGGAAAAGCTTCGTCCTGTCCCGAAACATGGTGTGGGTGGATTTTGGTCAATGAAGAAAGTGTTGATAGTGCAGTGTCTAATAAAGCTGGTGTTGGCCGGTGTGCATATAGCTCGGCATTGGTGCAAGAGACTTAGACACGAAAAGTAGAAGAGAACGTTTGGGCGTGATTTGGCTCTTGTTGTGGTCAGCGAAAAAGAATTGTGTGTTTTAGATGGATCTAAAAGAGATATTGAGGAAAAGATAGGATTTTGGATATTTTAGTGCTCTTATATTGTGCACTAGAAAGTAGGCCTACAAAGTGGAGACAACTCCGGAGACCGCACCGCCAGACTCCAGTCGGTTGCAAATCACGTGACCCCGGGCACTGGAATCAGTCGGGGCCTATAATTACCGGTTTTTGATTGTACTAAGTAATTTCAGCAAAGAGATTGACTACGGTTTTTTTTTGACTAATGGCGAGACAGAAATGACTGAGGCCAATATATACGAAAGAAAGGAGGAATACTAGCCACAGGTTAAAGAGAGTGAACTGGGTATATGGCTCACTTTTTCAGCAAATTCTTCTTTCTATTATTTCTATAGATACCAAGCGATAAACTAGACCAATCGAGGGGAGTTCAAGCAGAAGTAGAAGAAGGGAATTTTGAGACTTTGTAAGGGCCCCGAAGTTGGAGTTTTCCAAGAAGCTAGTATTTACCAATAAGTGACTGGTACTTTCAACAAAAAAAAAAAAAAAAAAAAAAAAAAAAAAAAAAAAAAAAAAAAAAAAAAAAAAAAAAAAAAAAAAAAAAAAAAAAAAAAAAAAAA